>JALPQI010014449.1:0-39345 GCA_025490895.1 Thaumatotibia leucotreta | reverse complement strand
ACTTAGAACGGGTGCTAGAACAGCGAATGCTCTTTTGGTTTAAACGCACCTTTACGCAACAGTCCCATGTAGTTCTAACAGCTATGGGACTGTAAATTTATTCTTCTGTTTTATGTTTAACAATCCAATATCATTCGCTGAAAAGTCGTCAAAATCAAAATAACTTCAGATAATGCTTAATGCAAAAGTTCAGGCCCAAAAAATTGCGAATTTCCGAGACGATTCCAACAATGTTAGCCTTGAAATAGTTAATAAAAATTATAGACACGAGATTCACAGTTTATTATAGTATCGCTATTGTAATTTAGTTAAGACCCATTGGGAAACTAAATGACCCAAAATAGTAAAATAAGAAGAAACACTACTTATATCCAGAAATTTAAATAAAAGTCCATAATTATGGAGAAATTGATATAAATATCAACCACAGCATCCGAGAAGATAGGCAAAGAGCCCTTTTTTGTAATAACACCCATACTATGGTCACATACAAAAAAAAGAATTATACAGCAATGGCTACTTTATTTCATGAACAAGCCTTATCCCAGTCAAAACAATTAATTAAGAGACTGCCGGTCCCACAGTCAAACTGTTGTAATAGTTTTGTGGGACGATGTTGTAATTTTTTTTTTTAATTGTATCAAGTAATTCAATAAATAAATAAATGGATAGAGAGTAAACCCGCGTTAATAACGGCTCATGCATAAATCATGCGAGCTTTTTTGGCTACTTTTTTTTACACCCTGGTGATGTTCGGTGAGTTTCTTGGCTACCAAAGCAGTCTCACATGTATTTTTCTCATTCAACTTTTAATGTTCACTCGCAGCACAATATTTCTATTTCTTAGTTTGTTCATAGTAGAAAAATACACGTGAGGTTTCCTTGTATCCGACTAACGTGATCTTCCGTGATTTTTTTCTTGGACCCCCCCTCCCCCCTATAGGACCTCGCGTGATTTATGCACAAGCCCTAACGTAGCGGCAACATGGTAGGGCTACAGAAGCCGTCATAAAGTACGTCGGCAATTTCACGAGCAATAGCACTGAATTATGCCCGAGTGAGGCCCACAATAGAAAAGCGGTGTTATCGGAATCTATTTTCAATCTTTAATCTATTTTCGTGTAAATTGACTTTTCGATGTCAGTGTTATTTACACTTTTTGTTAGAGTTCTGTATACAAATGGTAAAACGAGACTCAGATTAAAGGCCGGGCCACACCAAATGCGTGTGCAGCACATGCACGTGCACATTGCGCGTAGAACCGATGGCCGTTGGGGCGGGAAGGTTCTTGAGTGGCGGCCACGTACCGGAAGGCGTAGCGTGGGTAGGCTCCCCACAAGGTGGACTGATGATCTGGTGAAGGTCGCAGGAGTCCGCTGGATGCGGGTGGCGCAGGACCGGTCATTGTGGCAATCTTTGGGGGAGGTCTATGTTCAGCAGTGGACGTCTTTCGGCTGATATGATGATGATGATGATGAAGTGCACGTGCGCGTGTGCATGGCGTGCGCATTGCAGCTTATGTAAGAGTCAACGGCTACGGAGGTTGACAAATATATTTTAGTTTGTATCACTAACTTTCGTAAGTTGACACGATCGTGATTTTTGTCACAACCTTTAACTATGTTTTTTTTTTACCATCGACCTTTACCACGTCATTATCCTAAACTTTTAAAACTAGTACATTACTATAGAGGACGGGAAACGAAGGGTTACAGGCCAAGTAGATATATCTGGCCGACGGAACTGATACACGATCTGTAACCGTTTCTCGCCGAAATTTCTATAGTGCTTTTCTCAAACTTGCCATGAAATAAAACGCACTGATTTCGCCAAACCATATTATTTAATTTGTAAATATACCAATAATACAGTGTCGTATAACATAAAAAAAATATTCACGCCTAACTTTTTTTTTAATCTGTTTGATTTCTTTTACCTGGTGGTATAGACATACATGTGTGATATACATTAGTTCTAAGGTTTTTTTTTCTGTGGCTGAATGTCAAGACCTAATGTAAGACCTAATTTGAAGTTTCGACACAAAGGCCAGTTTGCTTCCTAGGTGTGAAATAAATACATGAAATCTCTTTACATATTATTATCATCTTAGCACAAGAAACCAGATACATAGTATTTCAAGGTTTAATTTAAAGTTAGTGGGTCAAACTCAAAATCATATTATGAGTCTTTTCGGTGGACATTTTAGAAGTTAAGGGCTATGAGAGTTAATTTTCTTATTGAACCCTTATTGTCATTTAAAAGCACTCCTTTCCTATTGAATTGTATGATAAAAACCACGACTACACTCCTACCAGTTGCTTACTATTGGCCACAGGAAAGAGGGGCTCTACAGTTCAGCTGAACACGCACTTTTTCTTTCCTGTAAACGATAGTTAACAGTCTGTGGACAGGTAGTAATGATTTTTATCATACAACGCAATGAAAAAGGAGTACGTCTTAATGAAGATAAGGCTTTTATAAGAAAATCATGGTAAGAGACCTGATGGTGTGTCTTTGGTTCCTTGGAGCTTGAGACGGATGTTGGTATGGAATGCTACTTGCGTAGACACCCTGGCACCGTCCCATCTTCAACGAACTACGTTTAAGGCAGCCGCTGCGGCTGAAAATGCCGAATTTTTAAAACTTAATAAATATAAGGGCCTCGGCAAAGAGTACGATTTTGTACCGTTTGGCGTAGAAACTTTAGGTTCTTGGGGCCCCAGCGCACGCAAATTGTTTGCTGAGATCGCGAAACGTCTGGTTGATGTAACTAAAGACCGAAGAGCTGGCGACTTCCTCGCACAACGCATCAGTATTGCGATACAGCGAGGAAATGCCGCCAGCATCCTCGGTACAATGCCACAAGGGCCAATCTTAGATATAGGTTAGGTTAAGTAGATTAGTTAGATTTTAATCTATGTACATAAATTGTAGTTTTGAAAATAAAGGCTTAATTCAGAAAATCAAGCTTAATAGTTAGGCCTTAACTTTTAGATTGTCCACCGGAAAGACTCCGAACATCATCAACATTCCGTAGCAAGTTTGAGAAAAATAAATAGATTCGAATCCATGCATTTCGGATGTCGGTCAACTTTATTACTTTATTTATCATCGTTATATGTATATTGTATAAACCCAAATCTTTTCAACACTTGCATACGAGTACAGGTAGGTAGGTAATGGAAAATATTTCAAAATACAAGCGGACTGCAAACCGGACATGCGCCGGATCTAGCCCGTATCGAACATTCATTATGAACAAAGTTCTCGTTTTGTAACTGAAGGGCGTATCCGCCATTTGAACAGGAATATACATGGGATATTTTGTAAATATCGGTATTGCAACGGCCGCATATAGAACGTAAATACAGTGATGTTTCAATCGCTTAAATAGCGAGAGTGAGGTGGTATCAAAACATACTCTTACTGTGTGAACCAGAATGATACGTTCCGATTATAATATTATAGGCCTTTATAGGGTTCCGTACCCCTATGGTAAAACAGGACCCTATTTAGATCCCTAAATACGCGGTGTTTTTATTGATTTGCTTTAAATTAAAGGAAAGCTTGTTTAGGTCAAAAATAATCAATTTATCTAAGAATCTAGTGTCTTAAGTCTTACATAAGTTTAATGACTGAACAAGTGTATTGAAACCATTATTACATCCTAATGTTACTTATTTTGACATGTGCCGTCAGTCACCTGAGAACTTATTCTTAAAGTTCTCTCACACTTGCCATTTCAAGTATTACGTATGAAAAGGAAAAAAAAATGAAATTAACAAAAGCCGATATACCAGGCAGTTTCTATTCATGTCCCAGGGTACCTAGCCCATCCAATTTAACGAAAATATAAAAAAAAACCTGTAGAAAATGCGTGTCACCCACCCAACTCTACAAAACCTTATAACTAAACTTCTTTTTGAAGAATCCCATACAGGGACCCTTGGGAAAACCTTAATAGGACGCTCTTTTCAGTAGGATCGTTAGCGTAATCCAATTTCTCTTAAATTCCATGGTGACTGACCTGATCGGCCTTAAGCTTTGTTTTTTATAATACCTAGGTACTGATGATTTTTGTTTTGGTATTATAGCTAAGGTGAGACTCAAACATATTTAAATATTAAATATGAATCAAATGAGTTACTCACGTAATTTTAGTCGATAATTGCTCGACATGTTTCGATCCATTTAGAGGATCCTCATCATGGAATACCCGCGACCAAAGCCCGACGTGTACTACGGGCTTGCGCTCTGCTATTAGGGCGGGTGCTGTCAATCATAAATTTCAAGCGTCTGTCCTTGTCACTCCAACGAAGGCGTCTTTAGAGTGAAAAAGACATGTGCCCGAAATTTCAGTTTGCGATAGTAGATAGCTCGAAAATGCCCCCAAAACCAATTGTTCAATTGTACCAAGATGGGCAGGACATAGCCCTTTTCTTAACACCGCGCATATTTCGGCGCAACATCTTTGACAAATCTTTATAGAATATAGCCAATCAAAACTTTGATGGACCAATCACAACTATTTTTAAATGGCGGCTTTTATAAAAATATTTTATAGGTTGATATTGAAATTCATTACCGTGATGCGTTGAGGAGGGGGTGATACTTGTCAACTAAAATTCAGGACCGTTTTTGAAAGGCAATTTAATATGGCGTGCGGCTTCCATGTTTTAAATATAAATATCTCGGGACATCTTACACAAATCGACCTAGTCCCACGGTAAGCTCAATTAAGGCTTGTGATGTGGGTACCAGGTGACGGTATATATAATAGATAGATACATATAGGTACTTAAATACATAGACAGCCATGACCAAGAAACAAATATTTGTGATAAATAAATACACAAATAATGCCCTCGCCGGGATTCGAACCTGGAACCTCTAGCTTCGTAGGCAGGGTCACTACCAACTTAGGCTACGGAGGCTGATATCCTCGGACATACGTCATTTTATACTGGTTCTGTCAAAGAGGTGATTCGCTAGCGCTCGTCCAACCCCATCACCATTGCGAACGGAATGCAACTGCAGCCGTACCGTAAGATGGCAAGTAACTTTTTCATCACACTTGCTTTGTAAACGCGCCATTGCTTGCATGCACCGTAAGACTCGTAGGAGTAATAAAAAAGTGAAAGTAATGAATTAGGGAGTAATAAATTTGGAAAAGGAGTACGTTTTTTTATAATATTTTGTCTTAATAAATTTTTTTTTACTCGCAAGTGTGATGAAATAGTACATTTCGATGCAAGTGCAAAAAAAAATGTTTTCGACGAAGGTGAAAGTTGGAGCCCCATTGAAACGAGGGCGACAATCACCCGAGTTAAAAATAATTTTTTACACGTGTATCGAATGAGTTTTTTCATAACAAGTGCCTTAAAAGGAGAAATTAAAGCACGCGAAGAGTGCGCAAAGTTTACTTTTCCGCACTAGTTAGGAAAAACATTGTATGCATCACGGTCGGTAAGCGGAATACTAACTTGAGTTATTAAAAGTTCTAACACTCTCGTTAGTAATATCGTACTTACCTCCCTAGATCACAAAATATATCCTAGATGCACAATGTAGTATAACGTTAGGTTCTCTAGATACGTAAAGCAGTCTATCACGCTCGAACTAATTTACACTCCGTTTGAATTTAGAAAACCAAGAAAGAGACGGAAGCTTGGGCTACAACGGAGCCACACGATGAAGCAGGACAGTACTATTATCTTCGTCTGCTACGCAGCGTTTTTCAAAAAGCTTATGTACGAAATGTCATTTGATATGCACAAGTGCTTTACGGTGAAGGAAAACATCGTGAGGATACCTGCATACACCTGCGAAGAAATTCAAGGGTGTATGTGAAGTCCCCAACAAGTACTGGGCCCGCGTTGGGACTACGCAAAATAGGCACGTTTGATGTCGAGTTGCGGAAAAAACGGCCAAAATACAACAATAACAACAACAACATTATCTTCGTCTATTCCGAAAGGTTTTTTAAGTTCAAACCGAGTGTATTGGAGCGACAGTGATGGACTATTTTACGTATCGAGTAGCGTTATCGGAAAACTTATGGTACGGCTAGTGAATGGAAATGGAACGTGATAGTTTGTGCTCGTACGTGTTATTTAAAGCCACCTTTGGGATCTCGTATCAGATTAGTTCTAAATTTAATTTAGTTACGAATGCAATTCGATTAAATCGCTTTTACACTTTGGAGGCTATGCAACTTCATGTTTTCGCTAGTAGGAAATTTTCACAAGAAAAAAATGGCATTTTTAGGGTTCCATATATCCTAGGAACAAATAAAACATGGAAGCCGCACGCCATACCAAATTACCTTTCAAAAACGGTCCTGAATTTTCCTCTTCAATGCATCACGGCAATGAATTTCAATGTCAACCTATAAATACTTAAACCGCCATTTACAAAACGTTGTGATTGGTCCATCAAAGTTTTGATTGGCGATATTCTATAAGCATTTGTCAAAGATGTTGCGCCGAAATATGCGCGGTGTTAAGTAAAACACTATGTCCTGCCCATCTTGGCACAATTGAACAATCGTTTCTGGGGGCATTTTCGAGCTGGCGTTAGACGTCCATGTTATATATGGTCGCAGCATATACCCAAATGAGACAAAGCAACCCTATTACTATATAAGGTATCCGTGTCTAGTGACGTCAGACTGTCAGGCTGTATCTAGTGAACCATGATAGTGAGACAGTTGAAATTTTTATAGATTCCGTATTTCTGTTGCCGCTCTAATAAATAAATACAAATAAAACCGGCCAAAAGCATGTCAGGCCATGCTCAGGGGTTCCTTAGTTATTTAAAAAAAAAGTCAGTCTCCGTAGCCAAGTTGGTAGTAACCCTGCCTACGAAGCTGGAGGTTCCGGGTTCGAATCCCGGCGAGAGCATTATTTGTGTATTTATTTATCACAAATATTTGTTCCTTGGTCATGGCTGTCTATGTATTTAAGTATCTATATGTATCTATGTATTATATATATCGTCGCCTGGTACCCACATCACAAGCCTTAATTGAGCTTACCGTGGGACTAGATCGATTTGTGTAAGATGTCCTAATATATTTATTTATTTAAAAACGGTTGAACCAATATTATGTTCGAAGTTGTGTTGTTTTACCACTTACTCGTACGTATTCTTTAAGCTCCATGATTTTAATCATAATTTTGGGTCCCAAGGATCAAAAGTTAGAGGGCGGAGGCACATTTTTTTTTATTCTGGAGCAGTTATCTCTAATATTTTTCCTTTAGAAAAAACTTTCTTTAGATACCCTTAAAAAATAGATATGGAAGGGGCTCCCCTACAACAAACGTGTTTTTTTATGATAAATTGATGATGGTACGAGTCGAACTCGCACTTGGTCGGTTTTTTGTTATTTTAAAATCAAAGTCAATTTATTCTTTATTCTAGTAAGCTTATTAATAAGCATTTTCGAATCATCTGACATTATAAAGAGAGACAAAAAAATCTACTACTGGTTCTAACTCTACACCGTTCCTGAGAAGAACCAGATCATTTACCTACGTCTAGAGAAGTTTTAGATGGTGTTTCTACTCAAAATCACGGGTTATTTTGATCCTAAGAAGAAAAAGCAACTTACTCATACTCTTCTACTTCTACAGCATATAACTCAAACTAGTCTTCTCTGGACATGGTTCAAGGCTACCCAGAGCTGATAGTCCTAAGGGTCTGCTAAGGGTCCCACTCCGACCGACGAAGACACGCCAGAGACGGGAACCCTCATCGACTCTCGGGAGCACTCGGGTCCTTCGGGTCATCACTCCCAACAGTTTGCCTCAAGCTGCCCTGCAGAACATATTTTTCATTATTTGGTACTAGGTACTCCTAATACTAATGAGCATCTCTATATTTTGTCCATGTTCATAATTTTGAATTTATGGGTAAATTTTGGGTTATTTCTACTCAGAAACACAGCTTTTTCGATTCCAAATGAAATAAAATGTCCCACAATTTCCATTCCGGATTTCCTCCTTTGTTACCGCCATACAAAGTGCTATTGTGAAAAGTGTATGGAAAATAGTAACAAAATAGGTCATCCATGAGACATTTTTTTCTTTTTGGGATCGAAAGAGCTCATGATTGTGAGTAGAAATAACCCAAAATTTACCCATAAATTCAAAAATCATGACAATGGACAAAATGATAAGAAATACTCTAATAGTCTACCTAATTACATAAATGCATAACTGATTGATAGTCATCAGTAGTCAGCATTTACCGGCCATTTAATATCGTAATCAAAACGGATATATCGCCCCGTAACAGCAGTTAATACAATAGCAATTATTGTCAATTCGCCAAACGGCTTGATACGGATTTTGATGAACTGCTCGTGTGGGTAGTTATTAATCGCCGAGGCCGGTGATCGCGATAAATCAGGCGTACACACACCTGGACTAATGTAGGTATTGTGATATTTGTAATTGATGAGATAATAATGATGGAATACGGGTGCATTTTATTTATTATCGTCTCAACATTTCTCAAAATTGTCTTTCAATTTTTTATTTGGATACGCTACAAAGTCAGTCTACGATTTTATGCTAAGTTAGTCGCACAATTAATTTGATTGAGCGCCCATTATTTTAGTACTGTTGTAATAACTATACTAAAAAAAGCAAGAAAGAGAAGATTTGGTAGAACAAGATTAGAAAAATTGGAGCACGACTAAAACTTACACGCACGTAAATGACTCCATGAGGATGGCATTTTACAGGGCCGATAAGGAATCGAACTAAAAAAAACATTGTTAGTTGTAACTGCAACGCTTTTGAATAGAATAGAATAGATTTTTATTCACATAAAGCACACATTACAGAACAACAAAAGTAAATACAGTAGTAACATTTTCTGGGTTAAATAGTAAAGCAAAAATTTTACTATCTTGTAGCAACACTAACATTTAGTCGAAGAGATTTTGGATGAGTATAGTTATTTATAATGAATAATTTTACCCACTAGATCATAAGAAAAAGCTTCATCGGGTCGATATCATGGACACTATTATGGTATGATTGACCTACATGTATTTTATAGGTAAAATAGTTATAATCCAAGAGCTAGTTCTATAACCACAAAACTTGCTACATACTATAACCAGTTCCGTTCCATATCGACTCGAAGGGGCTATTATAGATAATGTAAGAAACAGTTTTTTCAACCGAACCCAGCGGCAGTTAAGCCCATGTAGCTTTGCTTGCTGGAATATAAATGTAAACAGTTATGTATACTATTATAAAAAAAAACTCACTGGCCATAAATTTATAGGCGCATAGGAAAGGCCTATGCCCAGCAGTGGACTGATGTAGGCTGAAGATGATATCCCGTTTTAAGTCGTAATTAATAACTTATTTAGTATTAGGGAAATATGACGGCCTCCTCCTCCTTCCTCCCGCGGACGGTCCGTCTGTGGAATGAGCTCCCTGCCGAGGTTTTCCCGTTGGACTACAGTACAGGGTTCTTCAAAAGAGGAGTGTACAAGTTCTTATCGGGTCGGCAACGCGCATGTGACACCCCTGGAGTTGCAGGCGCCCATAGGCTACGGTGACTGCTTTCCATCAGGCGGGCTGTATGCTTGTTTGCCACCGACGTGGTATTAAAAAAAATTGATTTTGTTTAATGATTATTTGTTATTTAATAATGTAAATTAAAGCACTAGTTCTAGGTTCTAGGTTAGGTTCTCCGAAACATGTCGTGCGACACATGAGTTAAACGTTTAATTATATTTATAATTACAAAATTGCAATAAAAATTGCTACCTAAAGGTACTCAGCATTCCACCAATATGAAATTCCTTGGCTTCCCGTCTTGAAGAAGCCGTTAGCTTGAATATTTTAACGATAAATGATAGTACTCGGATGGGTATTGCAATTAAACAAAGTTCTGAACTTCGGAGCTAATTGATCGAATCTATTATTCAACGGTGGAACTTTGAGAGGTGTCGTGTTTCACTGCTATTGATCTTTCAAAAATCCATTTTGTAAACTATATACGTTAGTCAAGTAGAACACTGTTACATATAACCAGTGATCGGGTTTTAGGATCTTTCGGCGGGTGACTTTAAAAATAAACTTTAATTATATTACCATTTTTCTATTTCATAAATAAAATTTCATAGTGTTAAATAAAATTTTGTAGTCACCCCAGTCATTTTTTTATACGCGAAATCCCTCTAGGGGGATCCCAAAATAACCGATCACTGCATATACTTGTAACACATAAACTAACTACCTTTAACAATAAGTAGTACCTAAATTAATAAAATAAAAAAAACACGACCGCCGTTTTAAATGAACTGAAAAGTAAAAAACCGGTCAAGTGCGAGTCGGACTCGCGCGCGAAGGGTTCCGTACCATTACATCAATTTATTATTTAAAAAATACAGTCAAATCAACCTACCTCAAAAACTATAGGAGATAATTTAATCAAACCAAAAATCGTTGATAGAGTTTATTAATGTGAGAGCTGATATTTCGAAAACAATTTGCTTAAATAAAAATGGGATTTATAAACCTTCATATAATTTTCAAAGACCTTTCTATGAATACCCCACACTCTTATATTTAACTAAAAATTTTTTTCTATCCCTCAGTTAATGTATGAGGCCCCCACCCCAATGGTTTTTTTTACAATTTAGTATCATAATCCTGTAGCGGTTCATACAACACATATCCTTACCAAATTTCGTTACTGTAGCATTAATAGTTTCCGAGTAAATCGGCTGTGACAGACGGACATGACGAATCTATAAGGGTTCCGTTTTTGCCATTTTGGCTACGGAACCCTAAAAAAGCGACATATTTTTGCCAAGACAATGCAAGTTGTTGGTCCAAAAATTTACAATGCACTTCCCATTGATATCCGTATATTAGAGGATCACAATGTATTCCAAAATAAATTAAAGAAATGGCTCATTTGTAATGCATTTTACACTGTGGATGAATTTTATGACGTATGCGATAAATAATAATTGAGAATGTTTATATAATTTACTCTGATGACATACCTATAAATATATATTTTTTTTATTATTGTACAGTCACGGACTTTAATTGATAGACCACTTGGCAATGGATGCAATTTGGTCGTGTAATATTATGGGTTCGGTATTTTTCGTTAGTAGGCACGATCGCGACATGACCGATGTTCCCCGATGATATGTCAGTGAAATACGAATCTTTGTTGTGTCAAAATTTAAGTATGTCAAAACTAGTTGACATAATAAAAATTCCTTCGTCGACGAAAATTAAGGATTAGCCATCGGCCATTATTAGACGCTAGATGTCGTTGTTCCTAGAGTAAACTGGATAACGACAGTTCTTCATAGATTTGTCTAAAACCGTTTAGTAATTTAAACATGTTTTCTTCAAATCGGATGCCATGATTTATCTGACATTAATAGGCGAGGTATTTTTTCAAGTCAAGATATTTATATAAATAGCCATATCATGTTATCGGGCAATTTTAAATTATTTTTTTCATTGACAGAGACAACATGCTATTGCTGTCTTTTTTATAATTCGTTACAGCTTCTAGTTGACGTTAGTTGAATACTTATGTAACCTTTGTGGAAATATGGTAGATAGACGTTTGACAGTCTATCTTAATCCTATAATCTGTCAGTAGCCATACAAATTTTTAATAGAGACTTGATAGTTTCTGACTGAAATTCTAACTTTGAAAAAATATCTGACAGTGACAGCCGTTAAAAGGAAAGAGAACGAAAATTCCTACATAGCAGCTTAGCAGTCAAATTACCATCTGGGCTCTAAAGTTAGATTGACGTCTCAGGACTAAAGCGGATGTTATAACGTAACTATAGTAACGTTAGCTTCCGGAAAAATATGGATCAATTATTATTGGTTAAACTTTTTTGTTATTACGTAACCATGGTAATGTCACCTTCCGAAGAAAAGTTATACCTAATTATAAAGCTAAGTGCATTGAATGTAATGTCAAGTTCGCCATTTAACATTTTAGTTATGAGATTCGAACCTTAGTGACAGTTCATAAACGACAATGATAAAGATAGAAATATAATTTTTGCTCTTCTGTTATACGATGACTTTACTTCCTTTATTAGTATTTACGAGTAAAAGCGACTAAACCCGATTTGCATTACACGGCTAAAATACGCACAGTGACAAGTGGTCTATCAATTAAAGTCCGTGACTGTACCAATAACTATTAATTTATACTAATTGAATTTATTATATCATGAATTGTATTCTTAGAATGATGAAACGTTGACATGTAATATTGTAATATTATGAATAAATGAGTATGAGTATGAGTATGAGTATTCCAAGTTATAATTGAGCGGTTTAAATAATTGTTTTTTTAAATAATACTGCCAATATTGTCAAAGATTGGACAGAGTAGGTATGTAAGTTTTATAATAACATATACTAAGCTTTGAATATTAACGATTAAGAATATACAAAGGTGCATTTAGACCAACGAGCATTCGCTCATTCTATCCCCCACTCTACGAAATCGTTACACAAAACGTGATTCGTCGAAATTCGTTGATTTCGTAGAGTGGGGGATAGAATGAGCGAATGCTCGTTTGGTTTAAATGCAGCTTTACATATCACGGATAATGTTTGTTCGTTTTTAAAGGTCAATTGTATTTTTATTATTTATTTTTAATTTTGCTCGTGGTTTATACTTAAACTATACTGGATAGTACAACTCATCTTAAAAGAACCGCATGCCCTCGATTTGGGTTACTAGTGATAAAACAAAAGAAAATCTTCCGTATCTCAATCGTTATTCCAATGTTAAATGAAGTCTGAAAGCGAACCTCTTTAAAGTCTTTTTTGCTCAATAATAATTCGCGGATAGAATTAAAGCTGGTTTTAGTGGTTCTTCGGAACAAAGGATTGTATTAAGCGTTATTATGATTAATTGGATGGAAATGGAAAAGGGTTAGTTTGGCGCGATAGGGAGTTTTGTTTGCTTATTTAGAAACCATTAAAACTTCGATATCGTAAATTGTTACAGATTTGGTAAGTGAAACAGCAGAGTAACTGGTACATTGAGCGTGGAAAATTGGGCCCGGAGTATGAAGAAAATGTAGTGGTCGATTGAAAAAAAAAATATACGTAATTTCTGATGATGCATGGCATGCATCTCCTATTAACTATGCTGTACGCATTAGGAGGTAAATGTCCATATTCGCCACGCTGGGCAAGCGGATTGGCGATCGCAATAATGTGCCCACTATGATGACGCTGCTGCCCATCATCAATCTTGTAGAAAGGTCAGTGACATTTCAATCCCTTAGTCGACTCTTACGACACCCACAGGAGGAGTTGGAGTAGGGACAAATGTATTAGGGCATTTACCTCCTAATGCGTCTATACGCATAGTTAATAGGAGAGGCCTACGTCCAGCAGTGGACTAACATAGGCTGATGATGATGATGATGATGATGATGATGATGACTACTGCCAAAGGTTGTTGGACAGAATATAGCACATACACATAGTTTGTATGACTAACTTTCGTAACACAATTGTCGCGATCGTGATTTTTGTTTTCAATTATTTATTTATTTAGACTTTATTGCACTAAAGAACAGCTTAATGTACAAAAGGCGAACTTAATGCTATGAGGCATTCTCTACCAGTCAACCTTAAGGCAAAGCAGAAAAGATTGTAGGCGGTGCATTTGGAAACACGTAGTAAACTATTAATACATACCTATGACATACATACATACAATACTAATATATCTACCTACACATAAATACATGTTATGTACATATAATATACGACATGTCAGACAGATACCTAATCATTCTTAGAGCTGCCAGACAAGAAATCACGCACAGATTTTTTAAAAGCATACTTGCTTTGAGCTTTTTAATATTAAAAGGTAATCCTTGATTACGGCCTTAAGTATGTAAACATTTTTATGTACTGACTAAACCTCACTCAATGGATTACATCGTTTTGTCGATTCTATGCAAAAATTACGTAACAAGGACTAAAAATGCTGCTTAGTCGTGTCGCATGCAAATTATATTCACACTATGCGTGTCAAACATCCATTGCATAGCATTACAATGAAGTGCACAAGATTCTACGAAGTGCATTAGCCTGCATGTCGCCGTTGCATTTTAAAGTGAAGTGTAAATTAAGGCGAAATAGCTTCAGCTGAGTCCTGGGAGAAGGTAAAATGAAACTTGGAATTTAGAACTTCATTTCATGGAAATTATAAGTTGAGATTGTTTTTTGTTTATGATTTTGTGAGTTTAAGATCATCGCCATCCTAGCGTAGTTCCCGGTTGCGTTCGGGGCCTGCGCCTCGAAACCTGGGGTCCGCTTTAGACAACCTAATCCCAAGATTTGGTGTAAGCACTGGTTTTTACGAAAGCGACTGCCATCTGACCTTTCAACCCTGAAGGAAAACTAGGCCTTTTTAGGACTAGGTTCGGTTTCCTCACGATGTTTTCCTTCACCGAAAAGCGATTGGTGAATATCAAATGATATTTCGTACATAAGTTTCGAAAAAATAACTTTCATATGGTCACACATCTTAATAAATGAATGGACAGTGACACTTCAATGTTTAGGTACTCTCGGATAGTGACATCAAAACTCCATCGTAATTTGACACTATAGTATCTGAGAATTAGCGTTACCTACGAGTATTCTTTGAATAAAAGTTTGGTGGAATCGAGCCTACTTTTTCCACAAGACAGAAAATTTTAATGTCACCCTATTTTTGCTGATAAATTTTGTTTGCCAGAACCCTATTAGGTATTGTTATCATATATAGCCCTAACTATGAAAGTCTTAAAGAATTTACGTATCTTCTAACGCTGTAAAAAAGGGGTAGTTTTAGATGTGAACGATACTCCAAATAAAACAAAAAATGTCACAATTTAAGACATGTGTTATCTTCACCATTACAATTATCTACAATTATCATGATTGCTCCTTGACACGAAGCTTTCCTGTATCTTGAGTAAACAGTGCTCGACTTATAAACCAAGAATAATTCTGAAAGGTAGCTAGGATTATAAATATTAAGAAATGTCTTCATAAATGCCAGTAGAAAAGTAAGCTCCATTTTATGTTTCATAAGTAATCATAACTTACATAGAATATTGGTTCACATTTGCATAGAAAAAGTTGCATTCCCAAAGAATTTACGACGCGGGCGTGAAAAGCGGCTTCCGGGCACTCAAAGGCTAATCTAAACCTTAGTTAAGAAAAGGGATACGTGAGCACGTATCATGTTTACAAGGTGAAATTTTACTGGTTGTTCTCCGTTTCCCAATTAAGTGAAAAAGGAGAATTTTAGGTTCACGTGAAAAAAAAATTGTTTAAATTAGCCGACGTTCCATAAAATTTTTTTTTGTGCAAAATAAACAGTTTTTTTTTCATTCGGAACGATACTGAACATGCCCTTAAACGCAGAACAATCATTATAAATAAATATAATAATTTTCACCTTGTATAAATATAATTACACGGTTAAAGTCACGAGTATATTTAGTCACTACGTGAGGCATGTTTCGGAGAGCCTAGGTCTACATTTTCAAGCTCTGAGTCCGTGCTAAATCATGTTCCAGCAGAAAGTAATTTATTTTATTTCGTTTGTTAAAAGTACCTAATACATCTAGAAGCTAATAAAAAAACAGAAGTGCCAGCAGATAATCAATTTTAGATTCAAAATGCTTATTGCATAAATCATATTACAATATGGAACAGATACATACTATACATGATGAATGTATACATGTGACGCCCTGCAAGGGTACAGCAAAATGCTTAAAACTAACATGCCTATAATTTGGCTTAAGTAATTGAAACTTGAAAGTAAGTAACAAAGTAGATAGTATATTTATCATCCAAATATTCATTTAAACTATAAACGCATTTATTTTTCATTCATTATAATGTTCTGAGATGCGTTTTAAATACAGATTTTTTCCTTTATTTCTAGTGATATTTGGTAAGTGATATTTTAATGACTAATATAATTTGGAGGGCTTGAAGTAACTATTTTAATTTTTAAAGCTAATTCCAATTTGGTCTGGTTACGGTTGTTTATTTTTGTTTTATCTTTACATATTAGTTATAGTAAGCAATAGTTACTTATTTATAAGTAATATAATGTTAGCGCTTCTATCGTGACGTTTCGAAAAAATTGTCGCGCTGCACGTAAATCACTCCCTACGCTGAAAAGACGCAAATGTGAGGCCAGCCTTGGTCAACTAACAATGCTGTTTATATTATTCACTCGTCTCTAGTTAAAGTTACATTTGACGAAGGTTCTAATGTCACGGAGGTGTGGGCTTCAGGGCACTAACTATTCACACGGGGCTTATTTATGGAGGTAATTTCGGTAAATTTTATAACACAATAAATTTCATGCTGATGTATTCCGGCTATTGGTGTAAATACTTAAATACTGGGGCCATGAAAATATAGGTTTAGTATCTATAAATCTAAATTAGTAAGTAATTGTTGGAATTTACGAGGTATGTATGTAGGTATACTAAGTATCTATCTGTAAATCTATACATATTCACAAACGATGAAAACAAAATCACACAGATACAATTCGAACAAAATATTCTTAATACCCCTTTTTGATATGCTTCTTGCAATCGAATCGGGTCAGCGTCAAGCGTCATGAAAATGAATAATAAATTATAGCATATTGAAATATAAGTAACGGTAAAACTAGATCAATTAGAATAATCTACAAAGGAAGAGTAGTTTTTTATGAGGATACACCCTCATAAAAAAGTATTCAGCTGCCTCGAATCTATGTCACACTATAATTTAGTGAGATTTGGAGAAAACACATTTTCCCTATTTTTGTTACCTATAATTAAACGAGTTAAGCTCACGTATAGAGCCTCCATTATCAAGTACTGACTGTACTGGGCCCACGTTCACGACTCGTGACTCCGAATATATAATTTAATTTAATTATATTTGAAGTTACTATGTCGAATGAAAGTTTCAATTCAATAAAATAATGTATACGTATTAATTAATGTTTAGGACATTCAATACCTCTTATTAACACGTTCACTTTGGTCTATTTTTTAATAAAATAATACTTCCGTTTTTACTATTGGTGTGATTTAGACAAATAGTAACTTTTCCTATAACTTTTACGACTCGTGTGGAGAATAGTCGTATTTTATTTAGCCGTAAATAAAATGGCGGCGGCAGTAAATTCTGGGGTCCCGCGAGGACCCCTTGGCTAGATACGATCAACCAAATTTATCTAATCAATGAACAAATTCTTTCAATTGTAGAGTCTGCCGACGAAAATGTTTAAGGGTCATTTTGTTAGCGTTTTATCTTTTTCTTCTTTTATCGTATACTGGGTGAACAAGTAGAGATAAATACATAGCCTATTTAGTGCGGTCAAACTTATGTAGTATAGCTGCATTTTTAGTATGTTGTTCAGACACCATTAGGGCAGTATAAAACCATCTTAAAAATTACCGTAAATTTCGCAGTTTTTCAACCCTATAGGTTCGTTTGTAGGTCTTTAAACAACATACCTAAAAATGAAGCGATACTGCTTGCTTTGCGAGTTTAGGGTAAAATGATGTAAAGTTTGACCGTACCATATGGTAGATAACAGACTTTAAATATGGATGTTTGTAATTTAAATTCCATACGTTCACATCATCATCAGCCTATTTCGGTCCACTGCTGGACATAGGCCTCTCCTATTACCTATGGGTATGGTATTAGGAGATAATATAAAATTATCATACCTATGGGTATTAGGACACATGAACATTAGGAAGTAATGCCAATAATCGCCAACCTGGGCAAACGGGTTGCCGATCGCAGTAATATGTCCATTATGATGACGCTACTGCCCATCACCAATCTTTAATAAATGAATGGTCAGTAACACTTCAATCCCTTAGTCGACTCTTACGGCACCCGCGGGTAGTTTTATTATGCTTTAGGTGGCAAACTAACAGACGAATCGCCTGATGTAAAGCAACTAACGTCGCCCATGGACACCCGCAACACCAGAGGCGTGGCAAATGCGTTGCCGGCCTTTAAGGTGGGAGTACGCTCTTTTCTTGAAGTTTGAAGGTTGAGTTGTGGTGGTGACAAATGTATCACATGATATCATCAGCCTATTACAGTCCACTGCTGGATTTTGGCCTATCCTATTATTTATACGTATGGACGCATCAAGATTAGGAGGATTACCTCCTAATCTATTAGCCCATAATCGCAATGCTGGCAAATGGTTTGCCGATCGTAATAATGCGACCACTGTCCATTGTGATGACACTTCTGGCCGTCATCAATCTTTAATAAATGAAAAGTCAGTAACACTTCAATCCACCGCCTCTTACGACACCCACGGGAAGAATTGTGGAGGTGACAAATGAATTCTCACCATCCGGCCTTTTATTCTATATTGACACGTTAAAATCATCGAAACGTGTGTTCCAAGCAAACAATACCGAATCGGAAATCAATGTTAAGAGAATTTACGCTAGTTTACATCCCAGAGTGATCGAATCCTGTTTGGGCCGCGCGGGTGTAATTCCATTTGCGATGACCGCGGCCCGTGAGTCAGTCCCACCGTATAACGCTTAAAATGTGTTGTTACAGCAGTTTAAAATTGTTCTTTATTAATAAATGCTTTTACATTTTATTTCTCAAATTATTACATCGTCCTATTACTGCAAATATCAGCAATGTTCACGTATTATTCGATAATGAATTTAAATATCGTGATAATTGAATTGATGCTGCCAAAACCTGATTTGTGCAGATAGCTGGTAGGACAATGGACGATGGACTGGAGGCAATAGGACGATATTCTTTATTTAATTGTTGTAGGTATGTAATTTATGTTTTAGATTTTATATATTTAAATATATTTACGATTTGTCAGCATTCAATTTTTAGATTAGTTTCCATACTGGATAGGATAGGTATATTAGGTATGGAGTTCTAAGTTTTGTTTTCCGTAAAAAAAACTGTTTGTCAACCTGTACCTACTGTGTAGGTTACTCTCTGTATAACGGGTAAATTATAATTGAGGCAACTTAAGACAATTATTTATCCATTAATTTCTGTCAGTTGCCTGTAAATAAACCATAAAATTGACACAAAATACAGTCCAGTCTAGAACTCTATAAAAACAATAAGCAAATATTTTAATGAGTACAAAAATCCGACCATATCACAACGGACTACATAGTAACTCTATTTAACATTCAACTCTATTTAACAAATAGTTACCAATATAATTTGTTATTGAAAACACTAAAATAATATAACGACACACAACCCTAGTTACTACGACTTCGCAATAAAAAAATAACCGTCCATTTTCCATTTCTCTAAGCTCCAACAACGAAACTTAAATAAATTAACAATCGCGATTAGCATAATAGCTCTTATGAGACTGTTGAGTCAAGCTCATTTCTTAAAACGCATAAGGCGGGAGTGAAATATGAATTAAACATTGGGTTTGGACGGACTATCTATCTTGCGTAGTGAGGCTGCTGGTAGTTGAATACAGAAACATCGTAACAACCTATTCTACAGTTCGTTGTGTATTTTCTTATGAATATATATTCTTTTATTCAATAAACATATCGAATAATAAAAGTAAAAATGATACTAAATTAATTAGGTTAACCGATGGCCGTTGGGTCGGAAAGGATCTCGAGTGGCGGCCACGTACAGGAAGGCGCAGCGAGGATATCCCCCCACAAGGTGGACTGATGAACTGGTGAAGGTCGCAGGCATCCGCTGGATGGGAGTGGCGCAGGACCGGTCATTGTGGCAATCTTTTGGTTCAGCAGTGGACGTCTTTCGGCTGATATAATGATAATGATGAATTAGGTTTATTTTTAAAGTGCATACAGATAGAAACTGGTTCGAGGTCAGCTCCGGATTGTGAGTTGCTCAGAAGGCTTTACTCCGGGTCTCCAAAAGTCCAACCTAAATGACTCCGGACTTAGGACCGGTTTCGAATCCTGATATGGGAATCTCTTTATGTAGCTATCACAAAAATATGCTAGGTTAGGTTAGACAAGAAATACAAGAAAAGCTTAATTTATTGTGGAACTAGGTGTATTTGTGCGAGGATGTCCCCATGACATATATTATTTATTTTATTATGTTCTTGGTTACAAATACTTACTTGATCAAAGGATAGCGAACTTTTAATGTCCCATAGCATTCGCAACGGTAAGTTATCAAGTTATCATGTCATAGAAAAAAGCTTACCCCTGTGTTTTTGGAGTCTGTACTTCATCATCATAATCATCATCTCAGCCATAAGACGTCCACTGCTGAACATAGGCCTCCCCTCTGGACCTCCACATGTATCGGTTAGATGCGATCCAGCGTGTATAAGGTCGTCTGTCTGTACTTACTTAAATGTTTTAGTAATATTTAAGAAAATTAGACTTTATTAGTAACTTTAGTTTTTTAAGAGTATTGAAATGCCTTCATAAAGAAAAGTTTTATACCTGCAAGTTACTGCTGCAAGCTTTAAAACAAAGTTATATGTAAGCAAGAGATGCAAATTTTTGTCACTCACTGTTACCTATAGTTGCATCTTGTAAATCCAGTTTCATCATCAGCTTATGATAGTCCACTGCTGGACGTAGGCCTCTCCCATTAACTATGCGTATAGACGCTTTAGGAGGTAAATGCCCATAATCGCCACGCTGGGCAAGCGGGTTGGCGATCGCAGTAATGTGTCCACTATGATGACGCTGCTGCCCATCATCAATCTTTTATTAAATAATGGTCAGTGACACTTCAATCCCTTAGTCGACTCTTACGACACCCGCAGAAGGAGTTGGGGTGGTGACAAATGTATTCTTACTGCCGTCACCACACGGCTTCTAATCCAGCTTAAAACAGGTAGCTGAGTCGAAATTCTTTTCGTTGTCTTGTTTTATACCACTCTGTCACGCTTTTAGTTGCTGTTTCGACTCAGTACCTTTTTAAAAAAATCCGGTGCACTTGTATTTCTTTTTCACGTTGGGGTGGTGACAAATGTAATCTTACTGCCGTCACCACACGGCTTCAAATCCAGCTTAAAGATAAAATATAAATACACATATGCTCTCGGAACCTCCTGCTTTGTAGGATCGCTATCAACTAGAATACGGTGACTGACAAAAGTAGTGAAAAACGATCTGAGCCCAAACCTCTTTGTAAATCCCTTGCCTTTTCGCTTCTAAGCAACCCAGGCTGGTATTGTTCTACACGTAGATGTATGTTATTTTATTGTGCTGCAGTACTTTCCCGGTGCCATTTCTCTCACGGGTCGTTTGAAAAGTCGCTTGTGTATTGTTTGTGTGCCTTTGTAATTTACCTGCCTGAGAAGCTCAATTGCCTGGCTTTTGAATAAGGAGATTACATGGTAATGGGATGCTTTGTAAACAAGGGTTAAAAAGTGGTATAAATAGAAGAAAGAAGAAAGAAAAAGTAATTTATTCACTAAAGCACACATACGCAAGACTTAACAATCAGAAAACAAAGTTAACACAAAACTTAAAAATAATGTAGGGTACAACAATCTGGCCAGGGTTTTACTTACATAAGGTAACACTATTTTATCACATGGATAAAATAGTGTTTATTGTGTCAATACACATGATAAATAATGATCAATCTAACTGTGTCCAGCAATGTGTGCGATAAGGAAAAGGCTTTGACTCAGCATAATGTTGCAATTCGCAAAAAATTGCAACGCTGTTATTCTGCCAAGGCCCAGTGGAGTGACAAGCAGTATAAATAAATAAATAATAATAAGGTTGTATACACAAAATATAAAATAACATAAAATCTATTATTTAACCATCTAACATATGTATATGTATGGCGTCATACCGTACGTTTGCTATTAAGCTAATTATAATAATAAAGTGGGTAGGTGGTAAAAGGCAAAAGTATTAGGTTACTGGAACTTAAGTGCAAATAATTAATCGTAATATACAATATAATAAAATATAGTGAGCAAACAAGGTGAAGTGTGAAAATTTAAAATTGTGTTGTGTGTTTTGATTGCGCTAGCAAATTTGGAGAGTAAATTAATAAACTAAGACAGTGGGTCAAGATTTACTTTGTGCATCTAATAATAATTCACGTAATTTCCGTTTGAAGGTTAATCTGGAGCCGCAAAGCCTCATTGGAGGTGGCAAATCATTCCAGCATTTGGAAGCCTGGAATCGGAAACTACCTCGAAAAGCGGCACATTTATATTTAGGGGCAATGAGAGGCTTCAAATTACCTACTTTTCTTTCAGACCTCTTCTGTTGTCGCCAAATTAACTTTTCCGAAAGATACGTCGGTGTGCCTAGTTTAATAACATCGAAAAGAAGACAGGCCAGGTGGAGGTGCTGCCTATGCTCCATCCTAAGCAAACCAGCAGTGGTCAGGTAAGGTGAAACCGATGTGCGAGGAGGAATGGTAAAACAAAAACGGGCACAGGCATTTTGAACCCTTTGAATTAGTTTGCGAGTTTTGTTAAAGAGACACGGGCCGATAACTGAATCACAGTAATTAAATTTAGACAGCACGAGTGCTTCGCAGAGTTTTATTCGCATATCTACTGAAATAAAATTACGGATACCGTAAAGTACCTTTAACCTATAAAAACAGTTGCGAACAGTGTCAATAACATGCTCTTCAAACCGCAGATGAGGATCCATCAGAATACCTAAATTTCGAGCGGTATACACTCTCTCAATCGGGATACCATTAATTTGCACATCAACACACTGCGTAAAACCAGCTATCTGTTTCTTACTTCCAAGGATGAGGAATTTTGACTTAGCTGGGTTCAAAACTAAGGAGTTTTTCGCAGACCATACAGCTATATTGGAGAGATCTTCATTCATTACGTGGATGGCAGCTCTAAGGTCATGTTTATTAAAAGGCACCATTAATTGCAAATCGTCAGCGTATAAATGAAATTTACTATGTCTGATGCTACGTACAATATCGGCCGAGTAAAGAATAAACAACAAAGGGCCAAGAATTGAACCTTGGGGTACACCTCTTTTAACAGGTCGGGCTGCCGAATGAATAGCTGACCCATTAGCCATCCTAATTTCGACAAATTGCTGGCGGTTAGTAAGATAACTGTTGAAAAATTTTACAGTGGAATTATCGAAACCGTAATATGCTAACTTCGACAGCAAGAGTGCAATATTTTATAGAATCAAAAGCACGAGAAAAATCAAGAAGTGTTAGAATTGTCCCATTTCCTTCATCCTGTGATGTAAGAACACTGTTAACCACATCAAGAAGAGCCGTGCTCGTGCTATGCTTTCTTCTAAAGCCCGACTGCTTCGCTGGTAATAAAGAGCTTTTTTCACAGTATTGGAAGACCTGATCGTATACAGCCTTTTCTAGGACTTTAGACAAAAACGGTAACAGGCTGATAGGACGCAAGTCGCGAACACTCGAGGGACTATTACATTTGGGTATCGGTCGAATCACTGCCGTTTTCCAGATACCAGGGAAGGTTGAAGACGTAATTGCATTATTTACTATTTCAGTGATAACCGGCAAGGTATCAGGCAACGTGGCAATGATCATATCCAAAGATATACGATCGACACCCATAGCATTAGATTTGAACCCTAAGAGAATTTTGGAAATATCTGATTCATTTACCGTGCTTAGCTTAAAAGTAGCAGTGCTATAACCTATGAAATTCAAAATAAGTGAGATATGATATATCCTGGCTGTCCGTCCCAGGAACTTCAAGAAAATGACGATTTATTTGCTCAGGATCATTTAAGTAATCCGGGATATATGTGTCCTTTTTCCTAGGCAGTACAAAGCGCTTGAGATTCGACCAAAGAGCTTTAGAATCGTTCAAGTACCTATTTACGTGGTGTTCATAAAAAGCTCGTTTTTCAAAAAAGAGGCTGGTATTGAACAAACTTCTCAAGGACTTGTATTGTTCTTTATGTGCATTGTCTTTCGATTTAGAGTACAGAGCACGAGCACTATCTCTCAGTCTCTTGATGTACCGAACATTGCTCGTAAACCAAGGAGTGGGCTTATGCCTAACTGTAATTACTTTCTCCGCAGCATATGTGTTGAATAAGTCAATAATACGCGAATTGAAAGCAAGAACCATTTCACACACACCAGGATTTGAAGTGACCTTGCTCCAGTTACAATTGGACAGCTCCGCACTAAAACCAGCTAGGTCCATGTCCTTAAGCGGCCTGTATTTTATGACAGAGGGAGTAAGTTTAGGTTTCTTAATTTTTAACTCTGCCGTTATAACTGCATGAGCGCCTAGTTCAGGAATGTGCTTCACTTCAATGTTCGATAACGATGTGTTACAACAGATAAGGTCGATGAGAGTTGAGCTAGTTTGCGTGAAATGAGTCGGTTGTGTGATGTGATTCCGAAGATTGACGCATTTCAGAAAGTTTTGGAATCTAACGGCTGAAATATCTTCAGCATTCAGCAAGTTGACATTAAAATCTCCTAAAAGAATAATATGATCAAATTGGAAAAAAGATAAAATGGATTCCATAAGAGCGTCAATAAAAGAGTCCAAGTTTACCCATGGCGGGCGGTACGCTGTACCGACTAAAATGCGCGTCGATTTCATATTAACAGAAATCCACATTTGTTCAATTTCCGCGCTAGAAGGCGGATGTGGCTGTGTACGAGCCGAGAAACCATTTCTAACATAAAAGCCGACCCCCCCACCGCGCTGGCGCAGCTCGGGTGGACGCGGCACGTGCCGCAGACGGTATCCCGGCAAGCTCGGTGCGCGCCCCTCCTCACCCCGCCTGAGCCACGTTTCATTAATCGAAATAACATCTGGCCGTATCTCCTCAAATGTCAACAAGAACTCGTCATGGCGGGTACCTAGCGATCCGGCATTAAAGTGGCTAACTTTAAAGTAATTATCACAATTATACACAGTGAGAAATATAAGTAAATATATGGTTAAAAGTTAATTGATTGCTACAAAATATAACAGTGGTACATTCCGGAGTATAAAAGTGATAAAATAAGTCGTAGTAAGTATATTTATTGTTGAGTGTAAACGACATGAGTGATATAAAAATGTGGTGGATATTATTATTCTTATAGATGTTCGTTGTTTTTAGGTCAAGGTCAAACTTACGCGTCAAACTCGACATACAGCACTGAGATAATAAAAATACTGATTTGCGCCAAACACACATCATTGCTGGACACCAACGAGTGAAAAATGTTGTAAAACCTGTGTTCATTCTAAGTATCATTACAATATTGTGTACAACGTTATATATAAAGTAACATAATTTGAGAAAAATAATGCTATTGGACAACAAAATGCTTAACATTAAAAAGAAGCCTAGATTTAAAAGAAAGTGCTTAGAAAAACCTAGCAAACAGCCGAGTTGGAAAAAAACTGACGGATATCGGTTTCTGAGCGTATACGAAATGCTGGTGTATCTTTGTTACGGCGAACATAAATACGTCCATCCTTTGTCCAGTTATAACGCCAGTCCAGGCGACGGCACTCCTGACGTGTGAGGTAAAAGAGCGACCTGTTTTGTCTTGTAAGTCGCTCGTTCATATAGAACCGGCCAGTGACACCGAGGCCGAAGTCGGAGATGTCCGCACCGCGGCGCACCCGCGCCGCACGCAGCAGGTCGGCGCGCGGCGCCCGGCGGGCTAGTCGCACTACCAGCGGCCGCGGCCGCATATTTGAACTGGCGGCTCCCTGCACGCTACCTAATGGGCTCTGGGCGTTCTCTACGGCCGACGACTGACGACGAACCCCCACACGCTCCGCGAACACTATGTCCCGATCTTCAAGTGCGATGCCGAGCTTCGTAGCGACTAAGCCGACCAGGTGAGATGGAGATTCGTTCGGCTGTTCCGGGATCCCAGTAATCTCCAAGTCATTCAAGAGCAGATCCTGCTCGCGGTCGCAAAGCTGAAGTTTTAATTCGGCGACTGTCGCAGCCAGCTCGCTGTCCTTGGATTCCACCGGCCGTTCTTCCAAGCATCTGACCTTCTCCTCCAAGACATCCAGACGGCCCGAGAAACTACCAATAAGAGTATGTAGTCCCGCCACCTCGCGGCGTAGGCCAGCAACCTCGTCGCGCACCGAAGCAAAATCCGCTCGTAGTAAACGCAGCTGTTCAGCCACGCCGACGTCTAAGTGACCGGGTGACAATAAATTATCCTCGGCAGCCTCGCTAGACCTAACTGGCGTATCAGTGTTGTCACGCCTAGGGGTCGACGCTTTACATGCCGGGCAGACCCAAGATGGAGCAACGCGTGCATTAGGAGCCATATTTACGCAGGACTTGTGGTAAGACAAGCTACAGCTACATTTAGCGACACCTGTTGCCAGCAGGGGTTTACCACAATTAGCCGCACAGTTAACCATTTTACTTGCTATAGTTGCTATTGATTAACCTGGGACACTATTTAGTTCGACACTGAAGCAACAGATGGCGCTTAGTTCAAAAAATTTAATTAACTATCGACGGGATTAATTCAGATAAAAAAGATCGTGATCGTAAGGGCACAGTTACACTATGAAAACTTCACGGGTTCACTATGTGTAGATACAGTTACTCGCGCTGAGATTAATGCAATAATTTCATCATCTGTTTATTTGTTTCTGTAGTGGGTACACACGTAAATACTTGTTTTCGTCTTATCACGAATAATCCTTAATAAATTACGCTTTATGGCACTGGGATAACACTAACTGCGGTTTATCGAAACTTGAAATATTAGTTATGCTGACTTTAAGACTTTATCCATACGATTATTTATTTATTTGCGCCCGCTAAATCAGCTGTGCAACCACGGTAGTTGACCAACGTGACGTCACTGAAGACTAAATACGACTTAGAAGCAGCACAGAATTTAATATTGAAAACCACCAATTGTGTGCAGTTTACGTTTTAAATAGGTACTTTAAAATAAACGTTTTTTTAATATTAAACTTGACTTCATGTCGTACTCTTAGGCACTGGTCTCACCACGAGCTACTAATCTATGAACTATCGGCTAGTTCGTAGCTTAGTAGCTCGCGGTGAGACCAGTGCCTAAGGAAGTCAAATAAATGAAATATCAACTTGAAATTTGGACACTGTCACACTGACACTTAGTCTACATAGATTTAATTGCTCCAAAACGTGACATAGAACCCTGTAATATTGGGGTAGCGAAAATTCTGACTCTTTAATTTATGATGATGATAAATACAAATATTTAAAAATATCACTCGTTTTCTGTCACAAACCGGGTACGTCGTAGCCGTACAATTTCAAAAGGCTTTAAAACAATATCTGATAATCATACATTAAAATTATGAATTGTAAATGCATATCTTAATACTTAACATAAAAAATGTATGATGTTACTGGTTTTATCATCATCATCATCATCACATCAGCCGAAAGATGTCCACTGCTGAGCATAGGCCTCCCCCAAAGATTGCCACAATGACCGGTCCTGCGCCACCCGCATCCAGCGGACTCCCGCGACCTTCACCAGGTCATCGGTCCACCTTGTGGGGGGCCTACCCACGCTACGTCTTCCGGTACGTGGCCGCCACTCAAGAACCTTCCCGCCCCAACGGCCATCGGTTCTACGCGCAATGTGCCCCGCCCAATGCCACTTCAGTTTAGCGATTCGGAGAGCTATTTCGGTTACTTTGGTTCTGCTGCGGATGGTCTCATTTTTAATCCGATCACGCAGAGAGACTCCTAGCATAGCCCTCTCCATTGCCCTTTGGGTGACTTTGAGCCTTCTTATGAGGCCCATTGCAAGCGGCCACGTTTCAGTACCGTATGTCATCACTGGCAACACACACTGATTAAAGACTTTCGTCTTCAAACACTGCGGAATATTGGACGAAAATATGTGTCGTAGCTTCCCGAACGCTGCCCAACCGAGTCGGATTCGACGATTGACCTCTTTCTCGAAGTTGGACCTACCTAACTGGATAGTTTGTCCTAGGTATATATATTCGTCTACAACTTCGAGTGTAAAGTCTCCGATTATTACGGGAGTTGGTGCTACATGGGAATTTGACATGATATTTGTCTTATCCATGTTCATCCTAAGACCAACTCGCTCGGAGGCTTTACTGAGGTCAACGAGCATAGTACTTAAGTCCTCCAAGGTCTCAGCCAAGACTACTATATCGTCAGCGAATCGAAGGTGAGTGAGGCACTCGCCGTTTATGTTGATACCCAGCCTTCTCCAGTCCAGAGTCTTAAAGACATCCTCCAGTGCAGCGGTAAACAGCTTAGGCGAGATGACATCTCCTTGCCTAACTCCCCGCTGCAGCAGAATAGGCTTCGAGCTCTGGTCTTGGAGTCGGACTGACATTGTGGCGCTCTCGTACAAACACTTCAACACCTCGATATAGCGGTAGTCGACTTGGCACCGTTGGAGAGACAGAAGTACTGCCCATGTTTCGATCGAATCGAAGGCTTTCTCGTAGTCCACAAACACTAAACAGAGGGGCAGGTTATATTCATCGGTCTTCTGTATAACCTGGCGAAGCGTATGGATGTGGTCTACGGTACTAAAGCCTCTTCGGAAACCGGCTTGTTCGGGAGGCTGGAAGTCATCAAGCCTGCGTGCAAGACGATTCGTAATGACTCTTGAAAACAGCTTATAGACATGGCTCAGACGTGAGATGGGTCGGTAGTTCTTCAATAAAGCGTTGTCACCTTTTTTGAAGAACAGTACCACCACACCTCTGTTCCATGCCTTTGGCGTTCTCCCTTCCAGTAAGACGGAATTGAACAACTTCTGAAGCGCCGTAAGGATCGGTTTACCACCCGCCTTCAGAAGCTCAGCTGTAATTCCGCCCTCCCCAGGCGCCTTGTTATTTTTGAGCGGTTCAAGAGCCATTCTAATCTCGCACAGGCTGATGTCCGGGATGTCTTCTGTATAGTGTCGGGTCAGTCTAGCTCTGAGGTCTTCCGCTAGATCAACTTCGGGTCTGCTAGTTGACGTGTACAGCTGTCCATAAAAACCCTCTATCTCACTCAGCAGTTCAGACCTGGATGTGACGATTCTACCATCCTCAGTCTTTAATTTGGCGAGCTGGCTTTGCCCAACAGACAGATCCCTTGCAAAAACTTTAGAGCCCTTGTTCCGCTCGATGGCTTCTTCTATACACTTGGTACGGAATTGGCGCATATCGCGTTTAAGGGACTTAGAGATCTGTCTGTTGAGCTGCCGGTATAAAGTCGCATCAACTGAGGATTGTAGAACCAGTTCACACCTTTTTTCCATTAGTTTCTGAGTGGAGTCTGAGAGCATTCTGGTCTTATTTGTCCGTTGGGCCTTAAAACACTTAGACCCAGCGCTATGGACAGCTTCCACAAACCCGTCGTTGAATACGTCCACATCATCGCCTAGGCAATCGAAACGGTTTTGGAGTTCCAGCTGAAAGCTCTCGGGGTTTTGGAGATGGAGTGCAGGACGGAGCGTAGACTTCATCAGTCGCGAGCGTTCTAGCTTAGGACATATATTCAACGTGCCTCTTACCAGGCGGTGATCGCTTCCGGTTTTAACCGTACTGATCACAGAAACATCGTTAAATATATGTCTCTTCGTCGACATGATGAAGTCGATCTCGTTTTTAGTTGCACCGTCGGGACTCATCCAAGTCCATTTTCTGTGCTCGCGTTTCTTAAAGAAGGAGTTCATCATGTAGAGTCCCTCCTTCTCCAAGAAACCAGCCAGCAGATGGCCCCGGTGGTTCCGACGTCCAACCCCAATTTGCCCCACCCTCAGCTCGTCACCATCTCTCTTGCCCAGTTTCGCGTTGAAGTCCCCCATAACAACGGTGAAGTAGGTTCTGGAGCTATGCATGGCTTTTGAGATATCATCATACATAGCCTCCACCTCGTCGTCGGAGTGTGTCGAAGTCGGCGCGTACACCTGTACGACCTTCAGCGAGTATCTCTCAGATACTCTGAGTATAAGGTACGCCACCCTAGCCGACACACTCTCAATCTTCACCACGTTGTTTACGAGGGACTTGTGGACGATGAACCCGACACCTCCCTGGGACTGTTGGTCGCCCTCCCGGAAATAGAGCAAGTTGCCGGACTTTAGGATTATCGTGTCCTCGCCCTCTCTTCGGACTTCTGACAATCCCACAATGTCCCAACGCAACTTGCTCAATCCTTCCTCCAGTTCCACTAACTTTTCGTCGGTCCGCAGTGTACGTGTGTTGTAAGTTGCCAGGGCCAGAGGTCGTCGGTGGTGGTAGCCGGATCTTCGCCGGAGATTCTTAGCACCCCTGACCCCGCTAGCACCCTGGCCGCTACCATAACCAGGGCACCGGGGGTCGCCGGAACCTCGGGGCCGCGGCCTTGTTTGTGTATTCATGGGGGTAGTTGTCATAATCGCCACGCTTGGCATGCAGGTTGGCGATCGCAGTGTCTCCACCGCACTTTAAGGATGCTGCTGCCCATCCCCCGGTGGTCTTGGTCGTAGTTTTCAGACATACCCGGGTCAAGTGTATGATCAGTAACACTTCCGTCCCTTAGTCGACTCCTACGACACCCACGGGAAGAGTTGGGGTGGTGACAAATGTGTTCTTACTGCCGTCACCACACGGCCGGTTTATTTTATTATGAATATACTGGTTTTATATTCATACTAAAATAATCGTCTTAGACGTAGAGTACTCTAGGCGGTTTTCAGGCAAATAAATGTAATTCTCGGCCACTCAACGTTTCGTACGTTTATTATGAAAAGTTTGTAAACCAAGATGACCAGTGATCCGGCTAGTAACTCTAGTTAAAATATTGAGTCATTACCTATGAAATTAGCATAGACTTTAGTTGATCCATAATTTTATAATCTAAAGATAAACTTAGATATTTATTTTGTTTTCAACAGTGCACTGTGTAACAAAGGTTTTTTTCACTAATAGTTTTTCCTTTACACTACACTCCTTTGCTTTACACATTCAAAAATAAGCTTTGAAAACTACTCTTGCCATATGCTGCCCGTTTGAAATAGGTATAAATGTATGATAGTACCTTGTTCTCTGAAATAGAGATATACAAAACACGCCCTAGAAGTGTCTAATATTACCGGGAAAATTCGGTTTATTGTGATTTTGACATCAAAAAATATACACAAAATTCATTAATAATAATAATAAATAAATAAATAATAAATATAATAAATAATAAATATCTTGGGACATCTTACACAAATCGACCTAGTCCCACGGTAAGCTCAATTAAGGCTTGTGATGTGGGTACCAGGCGACGATATATATAATAGATAGATACATATAGATACTTAAATACATAGACGGCCATGACCAAGGAACAAACATTTGTGATAAATAAATACACAAAGAATGCCCTCGCCGGGATTCGAACCCGGAACCTCCAGCTTCGTAGGCAGGGTCACTACCAACTAGGCTACGGAGGCTGTATTGTACGGAGAGTAAAATTTTCACAAAATTCTCCACGCCGATTTCATAGGTGGCCTAATAAATAAATAGTATAAATACCCTCTTATGTTTCTTTGTTGTCATTCGTTTCCATTGAAATAAAAGACATTCAATGTCTTTAATCTATTGTGATAAATTGCCTACTTTTCTCATCGAACAAAACAAAACATAAACAGATACATCTTGTTGTCCCTAAACACTGTGATCAATGCACGACTACCGTTTTGGGCGCGTATTCACCATATCTTTGTCTCAAGTGACATGAATAATTCATACTCTCGTCACATGGGTAGAATCAGATACCCATATAAACCAACGAAAAAGATCTCCCTATCCCATATGATTTCGGTAACTATATGGAAAAGAGCTTGGCTGGTTTCTTGCAGAGGATCTAGATACGATGGTCGCGATAAAAATCTATTGGGATGTTTACAGTGGGGACGGTTTAAGGGTTTGGTTGTAAAAGTATTAAGTGCATTTGTTTCATTGACAGAGTAGTGAAGACTAGAAATATGGCACACGAACTTCATCCTTATTATACGTATTATGAAATTGAATTCTAGACTATTGAGTCTATTTAAATTAGTACCTTTCGGCAGTACCGTGCTTATGCCAGCTCTTTTTATCGACAACCCAACTCTTCCCGTGAGTGTCCAAAAAGTAAACTAAGGGATTGAAGAGTCGGTTTATAGAATATTAATGTTGGGCAGCATCATCATCATAGTGGGCACACTACTGCGATAGCCGATCAGCTTGTTCAGCGAGGCAATTAGGGGTATTTACCTCCTAATGCGTCCATCATTGGTAATAGGAGACGCATTTGTCCAGTAGTGACAGTGTGTTATAGACTTTGGTTAAAACTTGTAAAATCCAATATATTCCATCCAATTCGATGTAATGAAAGAAAATAAAGCATTGCATGTTTATTTCCTCATGACAAAAGTGGTGTTAAATTAGATATTGATTAGTACTATCTTGATATCTCCATATAATAAACTAGAGTTACAATTGCACCTTTATTTTAAAACACGCGGTATTTTAATACGTCACTTATCATACCGTTTACGTGGGATAACCCACATCATACGTACTAAAAATTTTATCAATTTAACATGTAATTTTTTCACGTATGTCGAAATAAAAATGCATAAATATTTTTAAACAGAACTGAAGATTTTACCGGACTGCGCCAATTACCACACGCGTTACGAATGAGCGCTGCCTCGTGACCTGATGTGATTGGCCAAATTAACTTCCACGCTACCCGCTGCGTCAATAAAGTGAGACAAGTAAAATAGCGACTCTTGATCACAGCAAAACCCTGGCCTGCTACCACGAACAACGAAGTTCGTAAATTTCTAGGATTTGTCTCTTTCACTTCAACGAAGGCGTTATTAGAGTAACAGAGACAAATCCCCGAATTTTGTGAACTTCGGTGTTCACGGTAGCAGGCCTGTTTAGACGGTGCCACAACTTGTACGTAATTTACGTTGTTTTTGAGTACTACAATAGTTGTAATTGGCGATCAAATACAGCAGTCTAATGAAAATCGAAATCAGCCGTGGCATACAAAACAACTAAATCTAACTAACCTAACCTAAATTTAAAATAAAGTATTTGTATTTTGCAATACAAATCATTACATAGTATACAAAACGAAAAAAAATTAAATAAACCTAAAAACTTGCATTATTTCATAATCACGCAGAACACAATTTTGGTCTTATCACCAGCCGTAAGAAATGGTAATGTTTTAATATTACAATAAAAAAAAAAGCAATTGCGATTACAACTACTATAACGCTAACGAGATATCACTAGTTAAAGTAAAAATAAAGAACGTAACTCCGTATAAAGGCAGTCATTATCCGCCCGTGCTGAAAACAGTATATTCACGCAATATTCCTCCCATAGAATCGGGACGCAGCGTGTGTGGAGAAAAACTGCGAACTTCGTTTTACAAACAAAGCTAGCCGACGCTGAAAGGGGCCTGTGAAATAAACATTTTCATTGTGTCTGCGTGTCGGGTTGCCAGGCATTGGTGATTTTCTTGACATGTCTGGAATTTTAACCTTTTAGGCCTTGGTCTAAGGCGACCTATGAGTTACAGCGAGATGCCGATATGGGAACTCCCTCTCTCTAAGCTGGTCCCTTTAGGCTTAGACCAATGTCGTGGCCAGGGGGGTTACTATGACGTACTAATGCAGTTCAGTTTATGTCGAGAGAAAGGGACAAGGCTATACGAGTCTTGTATCACTATCCCTTTCCCTGAATCACATTAGTACGTCATGGTAAATCCCAGGCATTTATTATAGCTTGACTACAACTGCTGTGCCGCTCCTGAGGTATGGGTCAAAATTATTTTCGTTGTCTTAATTTGAATCCCTAATAAACGTGACGCAGTGGTGATATTTGTATGAATTGATGATTTGTTTTCAATTTCTGATGTATGGATTAAAATCTAGCGTGAAAAAGAAATACAAGTGCACTGGATTTTTTTAAATATACTGAGTCGAAACAGCCGTGTGGTGATGGCAGTAAGAATACATTTGTTAGCCGTGTGGTGACGGCAGTAAGAATACATTTGTCACCACCCCAACTCCTCCTGCGGGTGTCGTAAGAGTCGACTAAGGGATTGAAGTGTCACTGACCATAATTTGATAAAAGATTGATGATGGGCAGCAGCGTCATCATAGTGGACACAGTACTGCGATCGCCAACCCGCTTGCCCAGCGTGGCGATTATGGGCATTTACCTCCTAATGCGTTTATTCGCATAGTTAATAGGAGAGGCCTACGTCCAGCAGTGGACTATCATAGGCTGATGATGATGATGATGATGGAGTCGAAACAGCAACTCAAAGCGTGACAGAGTGGTGTGAAACAAAACAACGAAAAGAATTTTAACCCGTATGCGCGGGGAGCAGCGGTTGTGGTCAAGTCAAGGTATTCGTCAGCGTCAAGCAGTACAATCAAAATTGGACTTTGACGGCTATTTCATAATAACAAATTGTAATGGAGCAGATCTGCTACTAAACACACGAAAGGTTAACAGTAATTCGTAACAAATATAGACTAAATTTTTTTGACATAGCAATGTAAGGCAGATTCAAATAAGGCCACAATTTTAAAACGGCAATATTATCGCATAATAACTACTTTTCGTACCCGTTAGTTCATTGTTCAAAAATTGTCTGAAGATAATTTAGTTTTAATTTGTATTTTTGATTATGGCTTCGATAAAGAGGAGTGTTCAACTGATTCGACCAAATGAAAAGAAAATACAGGAAACATAAAACATTACCTCCAATGTTTGAAATTTTGGTGTCATAAACCTATTTTAACCAGTTAACGTGTTTATTGGCTAATTAAATATTGTGCAGTGATGCGTGGCTTTGTATTATAATAAATTCGTATCGTTTATAACATTAGACACCTTTAATACCTGGATTCATAAATAGGAATAATAATTAAATAGTTAAATAACTTACGTCACTACTCGCCATTTATATTTCGAAGAAGTTATGTCTCTATTATCAAGCACTGAGCCCGCTAAGCAAGAGGCGTCGAATACTAAGCGCAATATAGTCGATTCGCTATTTCTTCCGATCAAGGAATGGTGAGATAGATAAAATAAAAATAAAAACAAATTTTAATTTCAAGGATAATATTACAGATTGCTATAGGTAATTAATCTGTAACATTCTAAATTATTAGCTAAGAAGGGTAGTTTAGGTATAAACTTTTAACATGCTCAATGTTATTTTCTGGGGCTTACACTCTATAATCTTTATTAATTATTTAATACTTACGTGAATAGCTTACTCATAGCTCATGCGCACACATAATGAAAGAATTTACTTTACAGAATTTTAAGTAGTACTCTACAAATTTGCACCTGGTAACACTATTTGCGTGTCGCTCGATTTTTAATCTCCAGCCAGTCTCAGTAAGTTTATTGTGAGCTTTGAAGAGACTAGCTGCAGCTCAACCGTTTCCTGATAAAAATGACGCTTGAAATGGCAGGTTAGAATTCGCCGGAGGAACTTCCAAAAATTGACAGTTATTGTCTGTGTTGCTAGATTTCCGTTTTGTGACAGTTTGTCCTGTTAGGCAAAGGTTTGTGAATTTTGATGCTGAAGAGGCTGTTTCGTTTCACACGAATAAAATCACCCATGATTTTTAGTTTATATTTTATTGTTCGTTTAAATTTGCATATTGCAGGCCAAGCCACATCGAATTCTCAATGTGAGGCGGTTTTAATTGTTAGTGCAGAAATGCGGCCTTTATTTACCGGCTACGCATTTTATAAGTAATAAAGAAGCCAATGCACTTAAGAAATAAAACTGGCACGTCTTTTTCGTCTGTATCATGTCTACTAAGAACACGTTTCAGAACGTATATCCGAAGCAAATGTGACGAAAAGCGTATAAGTAATTTAGGCTACTTAAAATAGGTGATGTGGATAGTAATTATGAAAATGATTTTGTACCCTTCAAGAATGTTGAATTTGACATGCCCGTTTCTAATTCTAGGCTAACTGGATAGAAAGTTATTTTTAACTCTTAAGTTTGCATTTTGTAGGTACATGAATTGTTGTATTTTTGTTTTATGTTTTTGTAAATTTCAGAATTCAACAAGTAAAATCTTAGATAAAATATTAATAATAAAATCTCCATATGAAGAACACAGTGATATCATTATTTTTCATCAATTTATCGAGTTGTATATCACGTTGTCCTGATGTTGTCGGCTATTGTGCTGAAAAATACAGCACTTGTGAATTTACGAACGTCCTTGCAATGACATTTCAATCTCGTGTATCCCGACGGTATTTCGATACGTGCCTTTAAAGCATTATCGAGTTTTCAAAGTTTGGCAAATTCAGCTTTTTTCAGATGCAATGGCTTTTTTTACATTTGAATTTTTAGTGACACCGAAGTAACGTACGTGTAAGCATTTTTAAGTTGACAGATTTTACACATTTTTTTTTTCATTACGGAGTAACCGTTTAACATAAATCATAGTGGGAATAGTCGTAGAATACAAGCTGTAATAGTACATTGTACATCTAGGGACGTAAGTACGGTATCGCTAACGAGAGTGTTTCGTGTTACTATGCCTCTTACCGATCGTGATGCATACAATATTTTTCATCACACTTGCGGACAAAAATTCCATGCAAGCAATGCTGCGCTTAGAAAGCACATGTGATGAAACTATTATTATTTGTCCTGCACATATTATATTTTTGGTTTGTGTCTGTTTTTTCCTGATAAAGAAAATAAAATCAAACGCCTTAAAATATTTTAAGAACCCTTAAATTAAACATTTCATATGCTGTAGTGCTCATCACGCCAGCAGTTATAAAAAGTTATGATGAATGAATTCAAATGTCCAATATCCTTAGCACACGGTTGACGCAAAAGATCTCGCACGCAAGATAAACTATCACTGTCTAACTTCGTTAAATAAATAGTGACGAGTAATCTACCTCACGCTCAAGATAATGTCGCGGCATATATGAGCTAAGGGCAGAGGTACTGCTAAAAACTTATGTTTTCATTGTTAATTAGTCGAAATAATTGGCATGAATGTTGGCCACATTTTGATTAATAAGAGAAGGAGTATGGAAAGAGAAGGAAATTATTGCAAAGGATCGACTGGTATCTAATTTTCATACCTACTCTACTTGCTGAACGCAAATACGAAAGTTAGTTTACCGCTCTTGAACAATCTTGAGATAGCAAGCAAAGATTTAATAGTGATAAAACAGATACGGTACCTACTATATTTGAAAATCAAAACTCAAGCAGGTTGCCTGTAATAACTTACAGGCAACCTGCTTGAGTTTTGATTTTCAGCTTGAAGTTACGCTAAAATTGTCAGGAATAATTATTGGGAATAAATATGTATAAACTATACAGAAAATTATGTACATCCCCTACATAACCCCAAGAAAATAATGCATGATGAAATTGATGAATTTTGTGTCCAGTGACTATACGCCATGATAAATATGAATAGATAAAATAATGTTTGTACCATTTTATTTAAATCTTTATTTATTACGTAAATTAAACTAAAATTTTGCCAAGGTAGTCAGTAAATTAATCATAAAGCAATTTCGAAAACTATAGGTACTTTAATACCTACAGGTCTGCCTACAATCGCGAAGTTGTTCCTGTTAAAATGTCACTGCTAATACTCTATTGACGCCTTCGTTGGAGTGACGGAGACAAATCCCCCTGAGCCGCTTTTCGTGCCGTTAGTGGGATTATTATTATCTGGCCAGGATGCTAAGACAAACTGCCAATCGCTAACGTTTAATCGTCAATCGGTAAACAAAAGGCAGCTAACTGTCTTTGTCGCACTAATATAAAAGAGTGACAGAGAGTAACTACGATACGCTACTAAGCGTTAGCGATTGGCAACTTGGCTAAGCATCCAGGACGGTCTACTTAACCACGGGGATATAATTACCGATAGATAGGTATAGTAAACATTATAGGTTCGCTGAATAGGGTCTCTCACCAAAGTAATGCAAGCGTAGCGAGCGACAAACGAAAACTCACAAAATGTGCAGAATGATAAATTACGTAATCATTTCCATACCTATATTAGGTACGAAAATGATTATGTAATTTATCATACTCTAGAGTGCGTAGCCAAGATGCCAATCGCTAACGCTCAATAGTCAATTGTCATCAAAAGGCAACTAACTATCTTTGTCGCACTTATACGAAAGAGTGATAGAGAGAGAAAACTACGATATGAGCGTTACTAGAGATTGGCAACTTGGCTACGCACTCAGTAATCGGTATATTAAGACCCACTTTTCGACTCCCTGCTGTGAACTTTGACATTATGATTGCAAATGTTTGCATGCATGCATGCATTAGAGCCTATGATAGTCCACTGCAGGACGTAGGCCTCTCCTATTAACTGTGCTATACGCATCAGGAGGTAAATACCCATAATCGCCACGCTGGGCAAGCGGATTGGCGATCGCAGTAATGTGTCAACTATGATGACGCTGCTGCCCATCATCAATCTTTTATCAAATAATGGTCAGTGACACTTCAATTCCTTAGTCGACTCTTACGACACCCGCAGGAGGAGTTGGGGTGGTGACAAATGTATTCTTACTGCCGTCACCACAGGGCATCTTACTGCCGTCACCACACGGCCAAATGTTTATTGCGACCTATCTGTGTTCCTGTAGTATCTGCAATATTGGCATGTAATCTATGCCGCAAGTGTGGAAGCCTATAAATTATTTGGAAGTAAAGTTGGTGCGCGAATCCGCGAAGCCTACCATCTTAGAGGTATCGTTATTCTTGTTTATGTACTTTATGGTAATTATCACGCAGTAATCGCCGAATAGGGAGGCACCGTTCCGTGTTGATTTTTGACGCTGAATTACATTTACAGTCTATGTGAAGTGTGGAATGGTAGGATTTGAGAATTTCAGTGATTATTTATGCTTTTGTTATTTGACAAAATTGATTTGTTGATGAATGCCATACTGCGGATGTATTATTTGTAATTTGCTTCGCATTTATATGTTCGTAATTTACACTAAGTTGGGTTGCTATGTATTTAAATCATGATATTAGTGTTTATTGTCACTCTCTTAAATTTACTTTAATATTATGTGTACAAATTATTGTCATATTAGTGGTGCCCACGCTGCAAATAAACACTCTTTACGTTTTTAGTGAACATAAACAGAATAGTACATTACGACACAAGTGCGAAAAACATGAAATTCGAAACGAGTGGCGATGTTTTAAAACATGACCGATAGGGAGTGTTTTAAATCGACACGAGT
>JALPQI010014448.1:0-31962 GCA_025490895.1 Thaumatotibia leucotreta | reverse complement strand
AATAAGCGATTTAGAATTTTTGACATTGAATTTTAATCTATTGAGTGTACGAGTATATCTCTTCGGTTCCCGCGATAGTTATTCTACCCTAAATAGAGAATTTTTGATAGTGTTATTAAAAAAATATCTTATAAATTCATCATCATCGTATCAGCCGAAAGACGTCCACTGCTGAACATAGGCCTCCCCCAAAGATTGCCACAATGACCGGTCCTGCGCCACCCGCATCCAGCGGACTCCTGCGACCTTCACCAGGTCAATCGGTCCACCTTGTGGGGGGCCTACCCACGCTACTTATAGATTAATTCATTGTATTAATAATCATAATAATATGATAAAAGGTAGTCTCTACTGTACGGAACAGGGTTAAGTTTTCAAAATGGCGGGAGTTTTTTCCGATCCTTGCTAATTAGTTACCAACTATTGCTCACAGGTTGGGCATTAGCCGATTCAGATGGCTGCTTGCGAGAGCGTACTAACGACAAAGAATACGTGTTCAGGGAGTGCTCCGTGCGGCTCGAACGCCTCCGACACCATGAGGCGCTCAATGATACATACAGCAACGTTAATTGTCAAGACGAATTGAAGAGTTACAGTTGTGAAAGTTTCGGTGTAAACTCAATAGTTAAAGATGTTATGGTGCATATTCACACTGCAATAGAACAGGAAAAGGTGAATTGTAAGTATTGTTTCTTGTTGTTTGTGTGATAAGGGCTTGTCCATTAATCACGTCATACTGTATAGGGGGAGGGGGGTCAAGAAAAAATCACCAATTATCACCATAGGGTAGGGGGGGTATTTTTTGTTACTCTCTGCTGAACAGCATTATAGCTAGTAAAAAAAATCGTCTATACTTTTTTTTAAGATCACTTTGTAAATACAGGGTCTTTTTTTTTCGACCGTTCAAATTCTACGTAGTGAATGTGTAGGTCATACTCACCAACTTTTACTATGGGGCCACATTCGAAATCGCGAAAAAAAAATCAGCTGTTTCATACAAATTGGCGGCATTACGCCGGCCGAAATGTATGAAACAGCTGATTTTTTTTTCGCGATTTCGACTTTGTCCCCATAGTAAAAGTTGGTCAGTATGACCTACACATTCACTACGTAGAATTTGAACGGTCGAAAAAAAAACACCCTGTATAACCAGATGTCAAACCCGGAACAGAACAATTGTTATTAAAAAAACGTTGGAAATAAATTACACGTCATATTGGCTAGGGGATGTCCTGAAAATATCACCAAATATCACCATGGGGGAGGGAGGGGTTCAAAATAGGCCAAAATCGTATGACGTGATTAATGGTCAAGCCCTAAGAAATAAATCTGTGGCTCTAGTGAAAATGGGAAATTTTAAGTGTCTTTTATTTTACTATATTTGTATTTATCTTATATCCTATTTGAAGGGTCCACGGAAAGAACATGTCTAGTCAATTCAAATTACAGAAGGAAAAACCACCTTACTTTTAACAGAATAAGATGTGAATTTACCTTGTTTTTTTAAACACTGGATATGGTTTTTCCGTGGACCCTTCATTTCTTTCTAGTATCTCATCATTGTACATGTAGCTATTGTAGCTACATTTGTACCTTTATTTGATTTTTTTCCTCTCATCTACTCAAATAAAGATGGGTCACTATCAAAACCCCCTCATCGCTAAAGGACAATATAGCTGATTAGTCTAGATTGTGTTATGTGTTTATGACAACATAGGCATGAACGCTGAATGCCTCTTTAGCAGAACGTCTGGAACTTATAATGTAATAATTTAAAAAGTTCTAGCAGCAAAACGCTTTTATCGTCGAATGTCTTTATTATTTTATAGCCATAAACGCTAATTGTTCTGGTAGCAAAAATTGTGTATCGTAAAATCTTAATTACTAAAGAGACATGAACGCTAAACAATCAATAAGCAAAGCGTCTGGATTGTGTTGTCTAGGCGGTTTCTGAACAGCCTTATTACCTTTACATAAGAACGTTTAGTTGTCAAAGTGATAGTTTAAACTTTATAAACTATGATAAACCACTTTTCCAGACGTTTTGCTATTAACTCGTTTAGTGTTCATGACAATCAACTAAACTCCCGTTCGGCTTATTGGATATTCTAATCGTACGGATTATTTATATTTCCAGACGTTTTGCTACTTGTACACTTTCATTATTAGCCATCCAGCTAAATTAACTCTTTGCTGACTGAGTATTCTACTTTCATGGCGTTGCAGCTGAATTGACTTTATACTGAGTAGGTATTCTACTTTTATGTCATCTCACTGAAATGGAAATTTAGCGATAAGGTTAATTCGATAGTGACCCATGAAGTTTAATATAATTATGTGTCAATGGTTTTTAGTAACTAAAATAATTATGTTATGGGATGCAATGATATAATTTAATTAATTCAAGTGTCACAAACAGTGCTATTTGCTAATTTTAACATTAATAATTTATTTACTTAACCTATGTAATTATGCATGTATACATAGAAATTAAATGTAACTTCTATTGGAAATAAATGGCTTGATTGATTAATGTGCCAATGAAAAGGTACTTTGTCACAGTGACAAGGTACCTTTCCCTTTGTACTGACAGATATTTAAGATCTTATGCAATTGATTACAGTTTCTGCTGTCAAACAAGATCCAGATATCATCCACATCCCCACTCTCCGAGAGTGCTTCGTGCGACTCGAGCGCGCCCCACACGTCGAGGCGCTCGCCCGCCTTCGAGGCTCCCTAGTTACTGAACCTGATAGTCAACAATATACACGAAGTCACAATGTACCGATATGTAGTCTTTGTGATGAAAAATTCGCTCTAAAATCTGATTTAGAGAAACATTTAAAGATGATTCATAACTATGAGCCTTTCATGGGTCAAACTGATATTCAGTACAAAATAAACGACACACATTATGTGTGCGACACTTGCGGTTTACTATTCCTACATAAATATAGCTTAATATGTCACATTCGTAATACGCACACAACATTCAAAACGTCGGAGTTTAAACAGGAACGAAATATAGGAGAGAAATCTTATGCCTGCGATAAGTGTAACATAATATTTAAAGAGAAATACCTCCTGAAGAAACATAGACAAGTTCACATCGCGAAGCCTTATTCGTGTAAAATATGCAAACATCGCTTTTCTCTTTTGAGTCATTTAAAAAGACATGACCTGGTTCACACTGGTCTGAGAGCGTATGAGTGTGATGTATGTAAAAGGCAGTTTTCGCATAAGTGTAATTTAATGGCACATAAACGAACCCATACAGGCGAGAAGCCATACTCTTGTGCAATTTGTAAGCAGCGATTTACGCAATCGAGTAATTTATCAATACATAGACGAACACATACAGGCGAGACGCCATATTGCTGTGAAATATGTGATAAGAGCTTTAATGATAGCAGGAAATTAAAAAGACATCTCAACATTCACTCAGGTGTGAAGCCTTATTGGTGCGATATATGTAAGAAACATGTTACGCAATTTCGTATTCATAAGGTATCCCACACAGGCATTTCGTGTGAAACTTGTAAGAGACACTTTATGAGTTGGAATAAATTTGAAATTCACAAGCGAATCCATTCTGGGGGGAACGTGTTTATGTGCACAGTTTGTAATAAGAAATTCATCAATTCATACAATTTTAAAGTGCATAAACGAACACATACAAGTGAGAGGCCGTATGCTTGTGAATTATGCGACAAGCGGTATACACGATTAGACCACTTAAAAACCCATCAAAGAAATCACTCTGGAGAAAAGCCATTCGCTTGCAAATTTTGTGATAAAAGATTTTTAGAAAAAAGTGTTTTGATTATTCATGAACGAAGCCACACCGGCGAGAAGCCATTCTCTTGTGAGGTATGCAAAAAGCAATTTGCGCAAAAAAGTCATTTGAACACACATAAACTGTTTCACCAAGGAGCTAAACCTTATGCTTGCGAAATATGTAATAAAAGATTTACTCTTTCGCAAGCTTTGAAGTCACATAAAAGAACACACACTGGTGAACAACCTTATGGTTGCGATGTATGTGACTCAAGGTTTTCATACCAACAGTCTTTAAAGAAACATAAATTAGTTCATAGTGGTAAGATGCATTAATCTTGCAAAATATGTGAATAAAGTTTCGATCGGCTGGAATAAACACAAATTGAACACAGCATACTCAATCACATAGTTTGTGGCAATTCATAGGAAGTTTACGCAAATATCATGTTACTAGTCAGTGTGCTGGCGCGAAGTATGTATTCTAGAACCATTCAGTTTAGATCACAAATGTATGACGTTGGGAACGATGTAAATAAACCTTTTATTCAAAACGTGTTTAATTACCAATCTGCGTCAGTGAATATTCACAGTATTCAGTGATGAAATTTAATAAAATTAAATTTAAAATTATTTATTTCGGACTCGAGATCCATAGCTTGTTAGTTACATACAGTCCTAATCTTGTATTACCTATGAAAACAATAAACATTACTGATTACTGATTACTGATTACTGATTACATGTGGCTACTTACACGTAATAAATTCTTGCCAAAACCATGAAAACAATAAAATAGTGTTAGATTATCGATATTTATTAGAAATGTTTGTTTAATTGTTTGCAACTTTTATAAGAATTAAGAGGAGTGTTGAAGTATTTTCTGTATTTATAGGTGAACTGATAGGATACCATAAAGTGCAATATTAGTAAATGGGGATTCCTCCGAGCGTTTCCACCGCCGTGATTTCGGTGGCAACATTATTACCCGATTTCCGTGGGTAGGTGTCTCATTTTTAGAGTTCCGTAGCCAAAATGGCAAAAACGGAACCCTTATAGATTCGTCATGTCCGTCTGTCCGTCTGTCACAGCCGATTTACTCGGAAACTATAAATGCTACAGTAACGAAATTTGGTAAGGATATGTGTTGTATGAACCGCTACAGGATTATGATACTAAATTGTAAAAAAAAACATTCGGGTGGGGGCCCTCCATACATGTAACTGAGGGATAGAAAAAAAAAAATTGTTGTATATAAGCGTGTGGGGTATAAATAGAAAGGTCTTTGAAAATGATATGAAGGTTTATAAATCTTATTTTTATTTAAGCAAATCGTTTTCGAGATATCAGCTCTCAAAGTCTGAAAAATGTGTCCCCCCCCCTCTATTTTTTAAACTACGCGATTTAAAATTCTAAAAAAAATATATGTTATGCACATTAATAAACTCTATCAACGATTTTTGGTTTGATCAAATTATCTCCTATAGTTTTTGAGGTAGGTTGATTTAACTGTATTTTTTAAATAATAAATTGATAATAGTACGGAACCCTTCGCGCGCGAGTCCGACTCGCACTTGGCCGGTTTTTATGGATATCTTAGTAGAAGTCACTTACGTCTACCAACATGTCTTTTTTTTATGCTATAGGTGGCAAACGAACAGACGAATCGCCTGATGGAAAGCGATTAACGTCGCCCATGGACACCCGCAACACCAGCGATACCAACGATATTTTTAGGTGCTTTGTTTTCGGTCGCCAAGAAAAGGGTTGCATTGAGATATTTTTTATTTCACAAAATAGTAATTATAACAGCAAGTAAATAGGATACACACTATCCCCCTTATTCATAAACGCTTCTTAACTTAACAAGCCGCTAATAATTGTTTGTCCCTTTCGGTTCTAACAATGTATCCATAAGAGCAAAAGGGACAAACAATTATTAGCGGCTTGTTAAGTTAACAAAGGTTTATGAATAAAGGGGTATGAATATACCAATCTTCAGTATGAAACAAAAATAAATGTAAACAATATCCACAGCATTCCATTTTTATTTGCACTGCCCGATCACGTGTGAGACAGGTCGTGAGAATCGAGGTCAATATTTAATTCGTACGATTTTAAATTGCAAAGTAATAGGTAAGAACACGACTGTTTGCCTCGACGGCTTAATGAGCAAGTTTACTGGAAGAGTCCGCTATACTTTAGCTATTTAATTTTTACCAGACGCTTTTCGTCTTTTCTCTCAAATGCCTCAATAGATTCTTTTGTTTTTTGAGAACTTCAAAAACTTCCTGTCTCAATAACTGAACTTTATATATCATCACAGGTGGGTTTATATCAATTAGTGGAACTTCACATGCGGGGTCAATTGTTCCGCTTTCTGGCTCAGTGCGTACCGAAGAGTAGGCGTAGTCAGACGTATATTCCGAAGGCGCGGATATCAGTTTACACGATACTCTCAGTTTGTACTCTTTACCAGGACACTTCAAGTCTATCCGATTCACTATCGCGTCAGAAAATACAGCAATTTCTGTAGTATTCGAAATTATTTCCGAAGTCTGCATATCGGTGAACCAATATTCGATTAAATAAGATATATTAAATTTGGCCACCCACAGTGATTGGTCGATCGGGATTTTCCATTTTAAGATGGCGGTTTTACCTTTTGCACGTATCTCCTCAATTTCCGGAGCATTAAGTTTTGTCACTTCATTTAAATTTACGTCAGTCTTGAGATTAGCACATTCGAAAGGATTGCATACTTTCAGAGTAAATGGCATTCGTAGCCATATATACGCGTCAAGCGGTAACGCGGTATTGTAAAGATCAAATGTACATGAATTCCTGTTCTTTAGCTTCATCCGTGTTTCACATACTTTTGAAATGAACACTGCATTCCTGTATGAAGTTAAAGCCAATGTATAATTATTTTCAATTGCGTGCACTTTCCACGAGCAGTTCACAGTCTGGAAATGTTCAGAAAAACAATGGAAATCGGTTATTTTCAAGTCTTGGGATATCATGATCGACATGCCATTAACACACTTCGTATCGATAGACGTACAGTATACCACAAACAAGTTTGACGTGAATCCCAAAGTAGCTTTAACAGTAGTGGCGTTTACTGCAGTTGTCTTCAATTCTTGGTCCTTCAATTTTAATTCAAGCTTGTTGGAGTCACTTGAGCAGTAGATTTCGATAGGTCCTCGAGCATGGTGTGAGAGTCCGTCGTATAGTTCACGTTTAGCTCCAAGTATGGTCAATTTGGGCGTTTCACAGGCTGAAGACATGCCAAGCGTGGCGAGAAATACAAGCGACATTACCGGACACATGTTGCTCGAGACAGAACACTGACACTTGTATGCGATTTATTTATGTGTATCGCGGAATGATTAACACTATGCAGTTATATACGGGGTGATGAATGCTAATGGGCCAGTGGGATAAATGAAACTGCAAGTGGTAGGTACCTAGAGAATTATGTTCTGGGAACAATGAAGTGGAATTTAATGAATAATGACAATGAATACTACATTGTTGGAGTTGTAGTAGCCACATTTTTATGAAAAAAAAGACCCACCATCGAACGACGTTTTTAGTTGTCACTGAACGCGATTCAATGGTTCCTAACCACAAATTTTCTATCACTAAAAATATCCATATACTTAAATAAATAAAAAACCTTTTATTTCCTTGAAAAACTATAAACTACTTTACAATTTACTAGTTTACTAAGTAGGTATATACCTCTACCTGTATAGTTTCTTGCTCCTTACTGACATGATTGTATTGATCAACCTGTATACAATTCAGTGTAGTACGATTGGTAATAAATATGTCTACAATTTGTTACCTCATATCAAAATCATAAGGTGAAAAAGTGTAGACATATTTATGCTCCAGACTCTACACAAAAGGCCATATTAGGTGGTGGAAATAACTAATGAGTCAATATAGGGAAGTTGGGTACATAATATCGTCCTATTTTTACTCAACTTCGGATCTACATCAATTTATTCATAGAAATGTCGCCTTTATTTCACTCTCAATACGAGTATTTTTTCCCCTCACTAGCTCGTAAAGCGCTCGTTTATCGTTTAATACGAGCGGGTAAAAACGCTTTTTACACACTTGTGAATAAAGTAATTTGACATTGCTCTAATTCCTATAGCCCCCTACTGCCTAGTATAAGTGGATCTGTATGACCGTAGTAAACATGCGCAATCGGAGCTCACATGTTAAATTGGTCGTTCTCATGGGTGACTTTGTAAGCCATTGGCTATATTTAAATTCCAGAAGTAGCTCTATTCTACGATACGTTTCGACATTGAGTTTTAAATGGTTTCTTTAAGTTAATTTACATTTGGATGAGATTTGTAATCATATTTCCTCGCGATAGTGAGGGGAAAAAAGTTGTATTACACTTGGCGGCAAAGTTTGTTCAACTCTCGTGCCTTGAGACCTTCGCAATGCTCAAGATTCCAGTTTTTGAACCACTCGCTACGCTCGTGGCTCAATTTTGGAATCTTTCGCTAGCTCAGGTCTCAATATTGGCACGACAGTTAAACAACAACTTTGCCCCCTTGTATAATAAATAACTATTTCAATCGAGTAAGTGTAGCAGATACGAGGTGTGGTAAATATACTTAGTGGCGATGTACAGTAAAGGTTTAATGTAACCATTTCGGACTTTGTCACTGAGACCAGCAACATGAAAGTGGCTAGGGAAAGTACGGAACGTATAATACAAAATTTACTTAAATCAATTTCCTTGAATGTGATACTTATGTGATATTGATGAAAATTGGTAGGCTGGTTGAGTGATGATGCTGACCAAGATTCACCAAATTTCCCACAATTAATACGTAGATCACACTGAAAGTTTCGGGAATGACCCACTTAGAGATCACTCAGCATATAGAAACAATTATTTTATGAAAGTATAACTCTTTAGTATTTTTTTGAGGTAGGTATAATTTATTCGGTTAACACCTGAATTTTAGGATTTCTTGTCATTCGAAAATTGTGTGTCGGGCGATTTACCGATTTTCACCCAAAATTTTTATTCTGTAGCGTTTTCACACCACTTTGAATATATGGCCTTACTCAACAATGAAGCAGAAATGGGCTTGGATTCTTATTTAGTAACAAAGCTCAGTTCTTGTAGGTCTGCTTGTAATAGTTTTCACAAATGTATTGCTTTCGATTTTTTCTTATGGATGAGTATAGAGATCAACGTCTTTTAACAGCCATACCCTAATTTTAAATCGCACTAATGTGGTATATTATAGAGAATTCATAAAACAAATTATGTTAGGAAATTCGGACATCCTTAGGTATCCACATGACTCACTAGAAAAAAATCCAATATAAGTTTTTTCTTAAAAAATCTCAATGAACTACCCATACCTACTATACAAATTTCCGAAAACTGAAAATTTTCATACAAAAAGGTGATCTAGGAAAAATGGGTTATGAGCTTTGAGAGTTGGATCAATTGTATTAAACATTTGTACACATTATCAAAAAGAGTTAAGAAAGGTGACATTTTAAACAATAGAGGCATAATTAATACAGTTTCTTAGATTCCCGAAACTTTCAGTGTGGCCTACGTATATGCAACTTTCCTTTTTTGTTACCAGATTCCTATATACTTTTTGTAACAAAAAAGGAGCGTTTCATACAAACTTTTTTGGGAAAAGTGGTAGGATCAGCATCATTAAATAAACTCTACCAGCCTACCAATCTCTTTCAATATCGAAGAATTGCAATGTGCCTTGACATGTACCTATAGGTCATATCACCAGAGTTGAGGTGAATGATTACACACACATCCAAATGAAGTACTAATTGCAAAAAAATGTAGTGAATTAATGAAGCAAATGAACTTTGAAATTTTTGGTCAATCTTACAGTTGCAATTGGGTTTATAATTTCAAATTCTCCGTGTGTCATGAATGTAGGATTAATATGGATTTGACAACGTTATAATAATAGCAAGAACGAAAGGGATGGTCTTATGAAACTTTTTACTAGTGGAAGTGAAAAGGAACGATAATCGTCCGTCCTTATCACTGTGCCACTATTTTTTGTGTGTGTGTGCATTAGATGCTAAATGTAAGTGCCAGACAAATGCGTTGAATACGTCACTAAGTGCCACACACACAAGTATCTTCTTAGTAGTAAGTGACTATGTCTATGACCTCAACTCTCGTGGCATGTGTACAATCTGAATATCTTCAAGGCAAGAGTGAATAGGTATCTCATAGGTAAGCGTGCTCCACCGTAGACTGCATCATCATTTACCAGCAGGTATGATCGTGGTCAAACGTCTACCCACACACTACTATTCAATATACCTACTCTATGCGTCTACCTATTATGAATTAGCCATACATTGTACCATAGAGTATATTGAATATGCATTGTACCACGTACCTATAACATGTGAAGAGATCCCTCGATTTCTCCAAGATCCCATCATCAGACCCCAACTTGGTGCCAACGGGACCATCTCGGGGTTATACACGTTCGATCACAAAAAAAATTAAAATCTGTTCACGTTTCTCGGAGATATCGTGTATTCGAATCGAAGTCGAATTGAGAAATTTGAGAACATTAAAGGAAACAATACCTACAATAATAATAGATTGTGTATCTAGGAGGTAAGTACGGAATTAATTACTAACGAGAGTGTAGGTGATGACTCGAGTTAGTATTCCGCTTACCGACCGTGATGCATACAATGTTTTTCATCACACTTCCGAACAAAAAAAATTGTTTTAAGACAAAAGATTATTAAATGACGTACTAACATTTCTATTACTCCCCAGGGAATTTCACTTTTCTATTACTCCCGCTACAAATGCAAGCAATGGCATGCTTAGACAGCAAGTGTGATTAAAATATCTATTTGAAATCAGCTATGCTATTCTCTTATTCACACATTCGACGCTGCGTTCGTCAACGAACTCGACGTCGAGACAGCCTTGTCTAAAATCCTAGCTGTTTTATTTGACATTAGGAATCGAGGCTGTGAGCGAGGTTGTGGGCGAGATCGTCGCTGTTTTTCGTTAGAGAATACTAAGTTTGTACATTAAACGTCAAACTCTCGACGCAGTGTAGTTCCAACTCACGCCGCATTCGTCGCCGAGCGCTAGTGTCGTTTAAAGTACATTAGTGAATACCATTTTTAGGCTCAACGCTGCCGCAGCGCTAACACAGCGCTGACAGCAAGGCGGTTTCCTTAGTGAATAACACAGCAGCATTTTTATAGTATTTTCTATGATAAATTCCATCTGCAGACCCGTTTCATTTGTCCGCAAATGTAGTAATACTCGAATCTAAATTATAATATTATAATGCCTAAGTACTAGTATATCTACCGAACTAATTAAGTTTCAGACTTCCTTAAGCTGACACATTTGATATCGAACGTAGAACCGCTTAAGAGTCTACAGCAAGCTCGTTTCTTCATACAATCGTAGTTAACCCAAATAACCGTAAATGCAAAAAAAAATCTGTTATATTGTCAGTTACCCACTAGAAAAAGCCAAAAAAAGAATCGATGTTATAACCTCTGTTAGAAACTCTAGTGCGCCTATGTACATCGTCGTTTACGGGAGCGGAGATTCAAAATTCAAAAACGTTGCTTTTTGAAGCTGTCCCAACGAATAACCCAAATGTGAACCGTAGGGGTGACAAAAAGGAGCAGCGTGATGTTAACGATATTATTAATGTATTTAGAACAGCTGACCCCAGTTCTATTCCAACATTTGTAGCTCGGCAGTTGGAGAAGTTACCGCCAATACTTTTTGATCACTTGGACTGCACGAAATTGCTGAAGGATATAGTGAAACTACAGACCGACATGGCCATAATTAAATCCACGTATATCACTAAGAATGACATGGAAGACCTGAAAAAAGAAGTGCAGGCCATTGGCAGTGTTGCCCCAGCTCGGCTTTCAATATGTAACGTAAACACAAGGCGCGGAGCCTGGTGTTTGGATAATGACCCTACAGGCATATCGCATCCTCATAACTCAACATTAAACGATACGCAGGACACAAATAAAGAAACAACAGAGTCACCAAAAACCTATAATGTGAGTGTAAGCGACCCGTATCGATCTATTTTGATTTCAGGTAGATCACCTACCGCCGAGAGTATTATATTGCCGACGCAGCCGGCCGTTGCTGTGTCAACCGGTATGAGTCATTCTCCTAAACAGCTGAGCGTAACGCAGATGGCCGCAGCGGCCGATATTAACATCTATGCTGACACGCAACTATTTTCTAAGGAACCTTTGCATGATCAAAAAGACAAAAATGAGGATAGTGAATGGAAGTTTGTTCAGTATAAACATAAAAACAATACAAGTGCACGACGCAAAGGTAATATTGGGACCTCGAATGTATCATTCGGTACTTTTAAAGCCGCCGAGCGCAGAATTCCGATGTTTATAACGAAAATTAACAAGGATGCGCAGGAATCTGAAATAACCGAGTACATTAAACAAAAAACGCATGAGTCGATTTCTTTAGAAAAAGTTAAGATTCGAAACGAGAAATTCTACAACGCGTATAAGTTCTTCGTAAATGAATCGAAAATACCGATTTTTGGATAGTAACTTATGGCCAAAAGATATTATATTTCGTAAGTTTGTACATTACAAGTACAAACAACCCGACAGAGTAAAATCTGGTAGCTCGGCAGAATAAAATACCTACATTTAATAAGATGGCGAGAAAAACATGTTTATTCGCAAGTTATAACTGTAAAAACGTCCCTTTAGTCCCATCTCGTAGCCAGATTTGGTAGCTAGGTACGAAATGAGAATCGTGTCTTCCCATTTCGAAGCTAGCTACCAAATGGGAACAATTTTCCCATCTCGTAGCCAGATTTACCAGCTGGCTACGAAATGAGAACCATGTCTTCCCATCTTGTAGCTAGCTACTAAATGGGAATAATTTTGCCATTGCACACAAAATTGATTTTAGGTAAAAAAAATATTTTAGGCTATATTTTTATAGTAATCAAAAAATAGCGACAGAGATATAATAATTCATTAGATTGATATTGCCTTTAGTCTCATCTCGTAGTGTTTGTATGTTTTTACCGACATGGAAGAATGGTCTTACGGCCCTTTGAGCCAGCTTCGAATCGGGATTATTTTTCCCATCTGGAAGCCAGCTTCGAATCGGAATTATTTTTCCCATTTGGAAGCCAGCTTCAGAACCTAGCTACGAGATGGGACTTTCAATTTCCCGTATAGTAGCCAGCTTCGAATCGGGATTATTTTTCCCATTACGTAGCTAGCTACCAAATCTGGCTACGAGATGGGACTAAAGGAAAACGTCAAACGTTGTATTGACAGTGTTAGAGAACTATGTGACACTTGTGACATAATAGCGCTACAGGAAACATGGTTGATTCCAGAAGATATCCCATTTTTGAGTATTATCGACTCAAAATTTGGTGCGACGGGGACATCAGCAGTAGATACGTCGGCGGGAATGCTGCTCGGGCGGCCGTACGGCGGTGTCGCGTTGTTGTGGAGAAGTGCGGTTTTCCGCGATGTTTCGGTAGTGCCGTGCAATAATCCGCGAGTATGTGCTATAAAAATAGTGATGGACGATCGGCCTATTATAGTAATGAGCGTATATATGCCTACGAACAGTGCAGATAACCTGTCTGATTTCATGGACTGCTTTGGAGGGGTGAGTGCAATCGTAGAGGAATATGGCATAGAATCTGTCTACATACTCGGAGATTTCAATGCCCATCCATATGAACTATTCTATAATGAACTTATGAACTACTGTGAAGAACTGGATTGGTGTTGTATCGACATACAGAAGCTGGGTGTAGATTCTGGGACGTACACTTTCATTAGTGAAGTGCATCACTCCAAACGTTGGTTGGATCATTGCATAACATCTCAATCGGCAATGTCATCAGTAAAAAATGTATATGTTAAATATGATGTTGCGTGGTCTGACCATTTCCCTCTTATTATGGAATGTGAATTAGGATTACTGACACCTAGTAGATTAATAAATCAAGTTCGTTTACCGAACGAACATGTCTTGTGGGGGGAAAGAGGGGCGGAGCAGATAGCACACTATAAAAAAGTATGTCACGCAGGCTTAAAGTTAATCGATTTTCCCATGGAGCTCAGATGTTGTGCTGATAATCACTGCTATGAAAACAATCACAGACAGGTAATAGATCAATTGTATAAAGATATTGTGTCTGTTCTTCGCCGAGCCGCTATTGAAAATTGTAAAATCAGGAAACGGAAGACTGGGAGCAGAGTCATTGGTTGGAACAGGCATGTCAAAGATGCTCATGGGGTAGCCAGGCGGAAGTTTCGGGAGTGGGTGCTTTCTGGTAGACCTGCGAATGGAAACCTTTTTAATGAAATGTGTGAAACTCGAAAGATCTTTAAAGCGCGTCTTAAATGGTGTCAAGATCACCAGTTACAAATAATAATGGACATCATTGCGTCGCAACACTCAAAAAAGGATTTCCGTTCGTTCTGGAAGGCTACCAATTCGATGAGGCTTCGGCCGGGTTGCCCTCTTAGCGTAGATGGTAAAAGTGAGTTGAAAGATGTAGCCAACCATTTCAAGGACATGTTTGTTGTCAAGTCACCTTTAGATTCTTCAAAGCGGGAGGTGAACAGTGCTGAGGCCAACAAGGAACCAGTGGGACCTGCCTTTACTGCCAAGGAGGTAGCAAAAGCTATTAGCATGATCTCACGTGGCAAGTCTCCGGGCCATGATGGACTCAGTATTGAGCATCTTCTAAATGCAGGTCCTCATATTTATAGAGTGCTGGCTATGTTTTATACGTTGTGTGTCAGACATTGCCATTTGCCTGATGATTTTATGAGGACCATAGTTATACCGGTAGTTAAAAACAAAACTGGCAACCTTGCGGAATCCAGTAACTATAGACCTATATCCTTGGCAACGATCATTGCCAAGGTATTTGATGGTATGCTTAACGTACAGGTAAACAAATACGTGCGTCTTAGTCACAATCAATTTGGGTTTCGACCGGGACTATCCACTGAGAGCGCCATACTTTGCCTTAAGCATACCGTCAAGTATTATATAGATAGAAAAACTCCGGTTTATGCTGCATTCTTAGACCTATCTAAGGCTTTTGACCTGGTGTCCTACGATTTACTGTGGAAGAAGCTTAAAGATATTCGCTTGCCTTTGGAAACTGTACAGATACTCCGGTACTGGTACAAGGGCCAGGTCAACAGCGTTAGATGGGCGGGTACGATGTCTGATCCTTATAGGTTGGAGTGTGGTGTGAGGCAAGGGGGGCTCACCTCGCCTACATTCTTCAACCTATATATTAATGAGCTTCTAGAGGCGCTAGGTAGAATGCATGTCGGATGTCATATTGACTCAGTATGTGTCAACAATATCAGTTATGCTGACGACACTGTTCTACTTAGCGCTTCTGCCTGTGGTTTACGTCGGCTACTGGAAACATGCGAAAAGTATGCTATAGACCACGGACTTAAATATAATGTAGTTAAGAGCCACTTGATGGTATTTGAACCTAAAAACTACAAAATAGGTACAGTACCCCCCATAAGGTTAGACGGCACTCCATTGCAAAGGGTGTGGAATTTTAAATACCTAGGACATATTGTAACGCACGATCTTAAGGACAATATGGACATGGAACGGGAACGGAGGGCTCTGTCAGTTAGGGCCAATATGATCTCCCGTAAGTTCGCGCGGTGCACAAGGGAGGTTAAAATAACATTATTTAAAACGTATTGTACCTCTCTGTACACGTGCAGCTTGTGGCGGAGCTATACGCAACGGGCTTACGGGGCCCTCCGTGTACAATTCAATAACGCGTTCCGGGTGCTGGTGGGGCTGCCGCGCTTCTGTAGCGCATCAGGGATGTTCGCGGAAGCGCGAGTGGACTGCTTCTACACGAGCATGCGCAAGCGATGTACATCCCTGGTGCGCCGGGTGCGCGCCAGCCCCAACCCTATCCTGCGTTCCATAGGGGACAGGATTGACTGTCCGTTTATGAGGCATTGTTGCGACTTGCATATATCGCACTGTCAGATTATTATGTAGTTATTGTATTATTATTGTATTAAATTTTAATATTAGTATTAAGTACCTAATTCAACTAACCATATCATGTATGAGTCTCGTGTTACTCGAAATAAATGTTATTATTATTATACACTTTATTTCTCATATCTCTTAGGTTAGGCTTTTTATAACAATATTTATAAAATTAAAATATAATACAACATTCAAAAACAATACAAAACACATAAATACTTTATAAAAAAACCTAACCTAGGGTGCCGCCGGCAACGGGGCGGGCCCAAGCTGCCGGTGGTTAGGGCTGCAGGGAGAGGAACCGCCGGACTATGCGCGCCGTGTCCAGGATTACCGCCTTCTGCATCTGACCCTTGACCCAACCACCTAGCGAGAGTCTCTTGAGGTGTTGATCGAGACTCTTCGCTATGAGACCGTTCGCAGAAACAACTATCGGTACAATGATCGCCGAATCAACCTCCCACATGTCGGTTACCTCGTGAGCCAAGTCAAGGTACTTACTGGTTTTGTCCTTCTCGGCCTTCACGAGGTTCTCGTCATGGGGGATGGTGATGTCGATGAGCATTGCCCGGCGTTGGGATCGATCTATCAGCACGATATCAGGCTTATTGGCTACAATAGTCCTGTCCGTGATGATAGATCGATCCCAATAGAGCGTGGCACGACCATTTTCGAGAACTGCCGCAGGTGTGTACTTATAGTACGGCACTGCAAAGCCCACAAGGCCGTATTGAAGAGCAAGCTGCTGGTGTATAATCCTGGCTACGAGGTTGTGTCTGTGCAAGTACTCGGTGTTAACAATCTGAGAACAACCGGAAATAATATGCCTGAGTGACTCACCGGGACGGCGGCATGCCCGACAAATGTCGACCGTACCGTCCTTCAGGATATATTTCCGGTAGTTATTCGTCATGATAAAGTCAGCAATTGCACAGGCAAAACCCTCGGTTTCTCCGAAGAGGTCCCCGAATCGTAGCCAGTTCACCGACGCGAGCAGATCTACATCAGGTCCCGTGAGGGCCTTGTAGAACCGCCCGTGTAGCTCCTTGCTCTTCCATACCGCCTTGCGGTCCTCGGTGCTTAGTACCACAGGTTTGCGCCAGTTCTCTTTTGCTAAGGAGAGCGGCGTGAGGTTCCGATCTACTGCCACCACATCTCGATGCATCCCGCACTCATTGCTAAGAAAATAGTTTCTAAGATTGTACACCTCGCGGTTGTGGAGGTTTTTGGCATTTAAGAAGCCGCGGCCCCCACATTTCCGCGGGATGTACAATCTCATAACTGATGAGCGCGGGTGTAGCATTCGATGTGTGGTGAGCAGTGTACGGACCCTTCGATCCAGGGCGTCCAGCTCGGTCTGAGTCCACCTTAGTACGCCAAAGGAGTATATGAGTATGGGCATTACCCAGGCGTTGAAGGCGCGCACTTTGTTGCCTCCTGACAAAAGACTGTTAAGTACTTTTGTGAGCCGGCTGAAAAAGCGCTCCTTCACCGCCTGTCTAATTCCCATATCTTCAATACCCAAAGACTGTGACATACCAAGGTATTTATAGGTTTCTGCTTCCGAGATAGATCTGAACGACATTGTCTCAGAAAGCTGTAAATTTGTCGATTTTACTACTTTCCCCCGCTGCACATGCATAACCGCACACTTATCGACACCAAACTCCATTTTGATGGCACTACTGAAAACTTCTGTGGTTCGCAGTAGCTCCAACAAGTCTTGGCTATTTGGCGCAAATAATTTGAGATCATCCATGTACAGAAGGTGAGAAATGACTTCACCCTCTCTCCGAAGCCGGCAACCTAGTCCTGAATCCTTCAGCAGGGTGCTGAGGGGATTCAGTGCTAGGCAGAACCATAAGGGACTCAGACTGTCACCCTGGAATATTCCTCGCTCGATCCTTATAAAGTCCTGCGGACCAGAGGGGCCATCTCCACCTCCTGGTTGACGAAGGACTGTGGTCCACTGCCCCATACACGCGCCGAGAAAGGATCTTAAAGTTGCATTAACTTTATACAACTCCAAGACCCTCTTCAACCATGAATGAGGCACCGAATCATAGGCCTTCTTGTAGTCAATCCAAGCAGCGGAGAGGGCCCCTTTGTTACGCCGGACTTGCTGGCAAATGGTCATGTCAATGAGGAGGAGCTCTTTAGTACCACGGGACCCAACCCTACATCCATTTTGAGCAGGAGCCAAAACATTGTTCGCAACAATGTGCGTGTTAATTTTTACTCTCAAAATGGATGTAAGGAGCTTGTACAGTGTGGGCAAGCACGTGATGGGTCGGTAGTTCTTCGCTTCCGTGGTACTACCGGACTTGTAGAGCAGGAAGGTTACTCCAGTTGTTAAAGAAGGTGGCAGGGAACCGAGCTCGAGGGCTTGTTGGTATTGCGTTGCCAATCGTGAGTGCGAGCACCGAAACCATTTTAGCCAGAAGTTGTGCAATCCATCCGGCCCAGGACTTTTCCAGTTCTGAGTCGTGCGGACAGCACAACTTACGTCATCGGGGCTGATGGTAACTGCCCCCATAGGTTCGATGGTCTCGCATTCACGTTCGACAACGGTCATCCATTCACCCTCGGTATGTCCGACGGGCGCTGACCAGATACTACGCCAGAAATCACTCATAGCAGTAGCATCCGGTAACCGCGCGTCGGACACACGGTAGTCGGTTTCCTCCCACTTTCGGTAAATCTTCCTTTGGTCACTCTGGAAAAGGCGATTCTGCTGGAATCGGTTCACACGCTCTCTGTAGCGGCGAATACGGTTTGCCCATGCATAAACCTTCTGCTTCAGAAAGTCGATGCGCTCTGTGAGGTTGGCCATGTAGTCGCGGGGTGCAATACCCGTTCCCGCGAACGCCTGGTTCACAAAGCGCATTACTCGGGGGCGGTTGTTACCCCCCCTGAAGCAGATCAGCTTTGCAATGAGAGTCCTAAACGAGTCGATACGACGCTCGATCCGCACCTGCCATGCGGGGTCGCCTCCGGCGGTCCTAGGTGCACGGTCAGAGTCCGGAAACTTGACTCGAGCAACACGGCACGCCGCGATGGCCCCGCAATACATGATCGAGTGCGTATCTTCCAAATCTTTACTGGATCGTATATACGGCTCCAGTAAAGCGTTTAGGGCTCCCATCAACGCTAGATTGCGCCTATTCATGGGCAAACGTGGTAATCGTGGCCTAGATTCGGGTGTGAAGCGATGCTGCATAATCGCCTCTTCCAGAGTCCTCCTCAATTGCTCATTGTCTGAAGTACTCACACTCAGGTTCGTAACGTCATCCCCGTCGGCACTGGGATCAACCCGCGGTGCCCTCGGTGCCAGGTCGGGTGCCGGCACCGGATCCGGCGACATGGCGGGCGGGTCCCGCGCCGAAGCGGAGGCCGCACGAGCAGGGAGAGCCTCCAGGCGAAGCCGATCAAGTGTCGAATCATCCAGCCGCTTTAGTCGTTGGATGACTCGCACTTGATCCGATAATCGCTGCGCAGTCACATTTATGGTCGGTTCAAGAGCCTGAAACAGAGGAAGCATCCGGACACGATACGCGGATAGGTTAGTTTCTCCCTCTGTAGCCCCGTAGTAGGCGCGCATGACATTCTCATTCATAGCTTGAGACCATGTCATGCGTCGCACTACACCACCGGCAGCGGGAGCCGTGGGCGGGGCAGTATGTATGTATGTAAATGTATGTAAATTCTTTATTGTACACAAAACACAGGTAAAAATACACATATTAACAGGAAATTTGACAGGTACAAAGGCGAACTTATCCCTGTAAGGGATCTCTTCCAGTTAACCTTTGAGCAAAGGAGTTGCGTATAGGAAGCAAAAGATAGACAAACATACACGTGTACTGTGGTGAATGTATTAGAGTACCAAATAACAATTAAATACTTACTAAGCTAACTTCGTACATAAAATACACATATAGTTAAAATATACAATAAATATACGTACATATACTACACATCTATAAAAAAAAAAAAAATAAATAAAAAATACCCAACGAGTTCACAAAATATCGGAGAGCCACAACTTTTTCAGATTGTTCTTGAATGACGCAACAGACTGGGATTGTCTGATGGACAATGGAAGCCCATTCCACAATTTCACAGCACGCACCAAAAAAGATCTGGGTCGCGTTTTATAAAGTTACAATTTACAATTTCGCTGTTTGCCTCTCTAACGCACGCACATATTGGCTAGAAAGAGAGGCAAACAGCGAAATTGTAAATTGTAACTTTATAAAACGCGACCCTGGAGTAAGTACGCGACCTATTACACGGTAAAGCAAGAGTAAGGTTAGAACTCGAACGCAAGCGGTGATTACTACCGTCAGCTAAATAAACAAATCCTTCGGAAAGGTAAGGAGGCGAAGAAGGATTAAAAAGTACGTTAAAAAGTAAAGACAGGATATGTACGTCTCTGCGACGACGGATCGGAAGCCAGCCGAGCTGAGAACGAAACTGAGAAACATGATCATATTTTCGCAAGCCAGAAATGTATCTAATGCATACATTTCACAGTGATTCCGCTCCCATACAAGGGCGGCCATAAATACCTTTATTGCGAAATACAGGTTTTTTTCTATTTAAAACATTAAAATACCATAAAATAAATATGTAAAATGAAATTTAAAACATTTTTGTGAATAAATAGTTGAAAAATACGTCTAGAAATGCCTTGCAGTAATGTTGTTTTGGACATTGAATTTAATTAATATTATACGCGATGACCATCGGATAAAGAGTGGAAATAAGTGTTGCTGGATGTTAGGACATATCAAATAAAACAGAAAATAATATAAAAAAACATATAATTTATAGTACAAAAAACAAATACATGTACATACTATCGTATAAAACAAATAACAGAAAAGCATTAAACTCACTTATCTAAAGATAACAATTCTAATACAGATTTTGATAAAACACTCATTTTTTTTGAGGGTAACTTTCTTAAACTCGATATAAGTGGATCTGAGTGAAGAAGAAGCCTGTTCATCAAGTCTGTGTTTGTCAAAACGCGATTCATCTTTCGTGTATGCTGAAGTCGAAATGCTTTAATGTGTTTGTCACTTAAAATCTTCATATCAATATTTTCACTATTCTCGGAAAGAGGTGACATTCCAGTCAAAGTACCCAAAACATGATCACATTTTTCTTTTTGAGTGCCTTGTTTGGACTGCCATATATCAAAAATGGTATGTCTTGAAACAGCATATCTCAAAATAGTACCTAAAACAAAGACATAAACAAGTTAGAAAAAAATCGTGATTTTCTTGACCAACGCCACTTATTCGTTAAAACCCCATAACTCCCACAGACGGCTACAGACGGCTATGAAACTTACAGCCCTTATTAAGGACATTTTGAGCTTTAAAATGAGGTATGTCAGTAGTGCGGCAAATGTGCATCAAAGTATAACTCTAATTGAATTCGTAGTTAAGAAATTTTTTCACGAAACGATAGACCTCCCGTAGAAAATTTGTATAAAATTCAAACACACATATATGGACATAAAACATATTACAAAATAAAGTACATACCTTCTTCTTGGATATCCATAATTTCACCACGTGTTAATTAACAAATAGTAATAATAATACACGATAACAAAGTGATAAAGTAAAGGCGTTAGAACTGCACCGCTAATGAGGGTTGAGATGTTATCACTTTCGTTGCACAAATGGACATGACAATTACAATATATTATTGTCATATTTATAGTATTTGACAGATTGTCTATTAGTGAATCATTTTACATACTTTTTAGACCGGAATACGACCATGACCTTTTTCGATTTATGGCCTACGGCCGGAATCACTGTGCATTTTGTAGACGCTCGAGTTTATCCAGCAGCTCCTCCCTCAGATCTAGAAAAGCAATATCTCCATAATCCAGAAGAGGAAGCAAGAGAGACTGCGCTAGGGTAATTTTAGTTTGAAGTGGGAGAAAATTTTGTAGGCGTCTCAAAGAGTGAAGTGACGCAAACACCTTTCGGCTAATGTCCGCGACATGGGTTGTCCAAGAAAGCGTCTGGTCCATGATAATACCCAAATTTCGTACAGTCGAAGAGAAAGGAATAGAAGTATCACCAAAATAAATATCTGGAACCGTCATGTCCGAGAGCTTATTTATGTAGTAAGGGCTACCAATAACAATCGCTTGCGATTTCTTCGCATTAACTTTTAAACCATAATTAGAAGCCCAACACCGAATTAAGTCTAAATCACTATTAATGTTATTGACTAAGCTCGACAATTCCTCAATACTAGCCGATGAGTATATCTGTAGGTCATCCGCATATAAGTGATAAGAGGAACTAAGGGACCTGGTTATTCCATTAATGAACATTGAAAAAAGAAGTGGAGAAAGTATCCCCCCTTGGGGGACGCCAGCGGAGAGTTCGCACCAGTCGGACAGCTTGTCGTCAACTCTCATCCGCTGCCTCCTACCAATAAGGTAGTTGCGAAACCAAGAAATCGCTATTTCAGAAAAGTTAAGAGTACGGAGTATAGCGAGAAGTATGTCGAAGTTAACAGTGTTGAAAGCACTACTGAAATCCAGGAGAACGAGGATTGTGAGCTTCTTATGCTCAATATTAAGACGAATGTCGTCGGTGACCTTAACCAAGGCAGTGACTGTGCTATGCCCGGGGCGGAAACCAGATTGGAAGGGATTTAACAGGGAATGCATATTAAGATGAGATAGGAGGCGGCGATTAACAAAATGTTCTATAACTTTAGATAAAATAGGGAGAATGGATATGGGACGGTATTGAGAGAAATCGACAGGATTAGAGGTTTTGGGGAGTGGAATTACGTGGGCACTCTTCCATGACGAAGGAAATGTACCCGTGGATAAGGAGAAGTTAATGATAGAAGAAAGGACGGGAACGACGTTATCCGCCACAAGCATAAGCATGTCCACACCCAGGCCATCTTCGCCAACGGCCTTCGTCTTAAAAGATTTTAGAATTGCAAGTGTATCTTGCGGCGAAATATTACCAAGTTCAAAAGGAGGCAAATCAGGGTGTATTATGTTGGCAAGAAGTGAAAGTGTAGATTGTTTAATAGAAGCATCGAGAATTACTGGAGAAGTACTGAAGTGAATATTTAATGCATTTAAGTCAAAGTTGTTTGAAGAATTTAATTGAGCTTTGCCCACCCCAAGAGATTTTAGAAACTTCCATAGTTTCGCGGGAGGACAATCCTCAATAGATCGGTGGATGTAGCGACGTCTTGCACTTCTACAGACCTTATTACATCGGTTTCGTAATGAAAAATACTTATTCTGATTCACAGCCGATGAATCATGCCGATACTTGATGCGAGCTCTATCGCGCTTAGCCATCAGTTCTTTAATATCCGGCGTGAGCCACGGAGCAGGAAAATGTTTAACACGCGTCGGTCTTAATGGAGCATGTTTATCAAAAATCGCAAGCAATGTGTCATTGAAAGCCCTTACCATCAGATCAATATCAGTAATGCACCCCAGACGTTGCCAGTCAACGTTAGCGACATCCTCACGAAGTGCTTGCAAGTTTACGTCCTGAAGGCTCCTACGCATGATAATTTTGTGTCGCGATTTCGGGGGTCGAATGTTAAACGATGCATAAATTAAATCATGGTTAGAAAAACCAGCAGCATTCAATTGCCCATGGAACGAAATCAGGTCAGGACAAGAAGTTAAAATTAAGTCTAAAAGAGAGGGGGGACCGTTATGTGGAAAATGTGTGGCATCGAGTGGTAAAAGGGTTAAATTTAAAGAAGTGTCAAGAGAATGTAATTTGGAAGAACGTAGGTCATTTTTAAGCATACAGGTGTTAAAATCGCCCATCACAATGCTATGGTCAAATTGTGGTATCAAATCCACCAAAACATTATGAAGGGTATCAAAATAATTAATATTCGAGGAGGGGCTATAAAAAACGCCAAGAAGAATTTGGTATGATGCATAGTGACCTGAAGAAAGAGAAACTCAGGAGAGTTTGAACCAACGGATGGGGACTGAGAAACTACCTGGCAAGAAATACTACTTTTAACATACATAGCAACACCTCCGCCGCGCACGGTTTGCGATCCGCCATTACTAGTACCTGTCCTGTCGTTACGAATTAAACAGTACCCGGGTAAAGGATAAAGTGTAGAAGGAAGTGATGGTTTAAGCCAGGATTCGGAAATGAGAATGGCGTGAAGGTGTTTGTTGTCACTAAACGACGCGAGAAGTTCCGGGTAGTGTGCTGGAACACTTTGCGCGTTTAAATGCACGACGTTAAAGTTTTTAACGGCTGAATTGAAAGTGGAGTGTAACTTATCGCCCAGACCAGGCATATCCGATGCGTCACTCAATGAGTCGTAATGGCTATCCGAAGAAAGTGAAAAGAATTCGCTGTCTAAACTGGCGTTAAAAATGTCAGACATCGTGGGTAATTAAGAATATAGATAGATAAATTATAATATTATAATATATATAAATATAAGCAACTAATTAAATTAAAAATACTAAATATACACCTCTTTTGCTCGCCAGCAGCTGGTAGAACAATTTTCCAAGTAAAATTCAATCTAATGTAACAGATTAAACACACAAATTTAGCAGAAAAATACAGCTCGCAAAGACTAATCGAAACTGAACAACGATAGAAAAAAAAAAAAAAAAAGTATGGACTGACATTTTGACATTGACGTTTACGATATGACTAAATTATTTGCTCACCGCTATAATGCAGAGAATTTAATTAATCAAGAAACAATAGAGGTACCGCAACACAACAGATTAATCAAGAAACAATAGAGGTACCGCAACACAACAGATATAAATAAAGAAAAACAAGATACGCAGACGTTACGGCTTCTGTTTGGCGAACCGGCCGTTGCCTGATCGAGTTGGGTTGGCGCGACGCGCCTGCCCGGGCGGCGGCGCGACTTTGATTCCGGCTTCTGTACCTGCTGGACCTGGCTTCGCCTCCTGCGCTCCAACGTCAGCCACAGCACCCTCCGGAACAGGCAACGCGTGCAGCTCAGCAAGCGTTGTCACCTTGCGCCGCACTCCATCGTGACACTGCACAATTATGCGGCCGTCGCTGGTCCAGCTACCTCGAACGCCGTACTGCTTGCGGGCTTCTAAGAACACGGCATGCCTCGAGCTTGTGAGGAACTCTGTTAACGTCCTTCCTGAGCCTTTCAGGAGCTTTTTAGCTGCCCATACAGCATCCCGGGTCCTCTGACATGCAAATTTGATAAGGATAGGTCGAGGCTTTGAACCAACACGTACCCTGCCGAGACGGTGACAAGCCAAGAAAGATAGAGAAGACACTTGTTCCAAACTTAGACTGCCATGGATGATGTTGACCGCTACACTCGAGACATCTTCATTCTGGGTCTCCGGTGAACCATGAAGCAGAAGTATGTTAGACCGGGACCTTGTTTCCAAATCTTCCAGCGCCCTGTGGATGAAACCCATCTGCTCCTGAAGTGACTCAACCGCTTTCCAAAGAAATGTTTTAAATTCAATGTACTCGCCAGAGTTCGAGCCGGAGAAGAGTCCCGCTGGATGGTGCCAGTTCCTGCCGCACTCTCAAATGTAGCCATCCTTGACGCAAACATTGTCTTCATCTCCTCCATGCTTTTTTCGAGTTGTGACAAGTGGTCCATTGTGGAAAATTGTATCACACTTATACTTTGAAAAAATATGTGATAAAAGTGAAGATAACAGCTGTGGGTGGCAGCAAGGTGTTTGTTATCACATGTAAGTGAAAATAGTTACTATATTATAATTATTTAAATATTTATTGAATAAAATTATGGCTCTACTAAAATTTTGCTTGTTTATTGTTTGCCTACCCACTGAAGAAAAAAAAAAAAAAAAAAAATGTCCCGCGGGCCCCAAGCGTGCCGGCAGCGGTGGCCGTCCGCGCCACGCAGGTGGTCGTGGCGGCGGCGGCGGCGGTCCGCGCTCGTCGCTCGACTCGCTGGTGTCGGGTGCAGTGGCGAATTCTTCACCCGACGACGATTCCGAAGAGGAGGAGGAGGACGATGCGGACGGAGGTGGTGGGCGTGCGAATAGTGTGGACGCTTGACGTGTTTTACTTCGCGTTTGCATGATTTCCTGTTGGCTTTATGTATGGTGGCGTGTAGGTCCGAGTATATGAATAGTCATCACGGGTATCATCTGTACTACTAAAATTGTACAAAGTAGAATCGAAACGGCAAAAAAGAACAGAAAAAATAGTAAAAAACACGTCTGACGTTGACAGCGTCAATTTTTTTTTTTTTTTTTTTTTTTTTTTATTATTATTATTCCTCTTTATTTATTATGTGTCTCGGGTTAGGTGTTTTACAATATGATTATAAAAGTAAAATACAATACAACATACAAAAAAGATACAAAACATATAAACACATTATAAAAAACCTAACCTAGAGGGCCGCCGGCAGCGGAGCGGGCCCAAGCTGCCGGTGGTTAGGGCTACAGGGAGAGGAACCGCCGGACTATGCGCGCCGTGTCCAGGATTACCGCCTTCTGCATCTGACCCTTGATCCAACCACCTAGCGAGAGCCTCTTGAGGTGTTGATCGAGGCTCTTCGCTATGAGACCATTCGCAGAAACAACTATCGGCACAATGATCGCCGAATCAACGTCCCACATGTCGGTTACCTCGTGTGCCAAGTCAAGGTACTTACTGGCTTTGTCCTTCTCGGCCTTCACGAGGTTCTCGTCATGGGGGACGGTGATGTCGATGAGCATTGCCCGGCGTTGCGATCGATCTATCAGCACGATATCAGGCTTATTGGCTACAATAGTCCTGTCCGTGATGATAGATCGATCCCAATAGAGCGTGGCACGACCATTTTCGAGAACTGCCGCAGGTGTGTACTTATAGTAAGGCACTTCGAAGCCCACGAGGCCGTATTGAAGAGCAAGCTGCTGGTGTATAATCCTGGCTACGAGGTTGTGTCTGTGCAAGTACTCGATGTTAACAATCTGAGAACAACCGGAAATAATATGCCTGAGTGACTCACCGGGACGGCGGCATGCCCGACAAATGTCGACCGTACCGTCCTTCAGGATATATTTCCGGTAGTTATTCGTCATGATAACCTCGTCAGCAATTGCACAGGCAAAACCCTCGGTTTCTCCGAAGAGGTCCCCGAATCGTAGCCAGTTCACCGACGCGAGCAGATCTACGTCAGGTCCCGTGAGGGCTTTGTAGAACCGCCCGTGTAGCTCCTTGCTCTTCCATACCGCCTTGCGGTCCTCGGTGCTTAGCACCACAGGTCTGCGCCAGTTCTCTTTTGCCAAGGAGAGCGGCGTGAGGTTCCGGTCTACTGCCACCACATCTCGATGCATCCCGCACTCATTGTTAAGAAAATAGTTTCTAAGATTGTACACCTCGCGGTTGTGGAGGTCTTTGGCATTTAAGAAGCCGCGGCCTCCACATTTACGCGGGATGTACAATCTCATAACTGATGAGCGCGGGTGTAACATTCGATGTGTGGTAAGCAGTGTACGGACCCTTCGATCCAGGGCGTCCAGCTCGGTCTGAGTCCACCTTAGTATGCCAAAGGAGTATGTGAGTATGGGTATTACCCAGGCGTTGAAGGCGCGCACTTTGTTGCCTCCTGACAAAAGACTGTTAAGTACTTTTGTGAGCCGGCTGAAAAAGCGCTCCTTCACCGCCTGTCTAATTCCCATATCTTCAATACCCAAAGACTGTGACATACCAAGGTATTTATAGGTTTCTGCTTCCGAGATAGATCTGAACGACATTGTCTCAGAAAGCTGTAAATTTGTTGAATTTACTACTTTCCCCCGCTGCACATGCATAACCGCACATTTATCGACACCAAACTCCATTTTGATGGCACTACTGAAAACTTCTGTGGTTCGCAGTAGCTCCAACAAGTCTTGGCTATTTGGCGCAAATAATTTGAGATCATCCATGTACAGAAGGTGAGAAATGACTTCACCCTCTCTCCGAAGCCGGCAACCTAGTCCTGAATCCTTCAGCAGGGTGCTGAGCGGATTCAGAGCTAGGCAGAACCATAAGGGACTCAGACTGTCACCCTGGAATATTCCTCGCTCGATCCTTATTAAGTCCTGCGGACCAGAGGGGCCATCCCCGCCTCCTGGTTGACGAAGGACTGTGGTCCACTGCCTCATACACGCGCCAAGAAAGGATCTTAAAGTTGCATTAACTTTATACAGCTCCAAAACCCTTTCCAACCATGAATGAGGCACCGAATCATAGGCCTTCTTATAGTCAATCCAAGCAGCGGAGAGGGCCCCTTTGTTACGCCGGACTTGCTGGCAAATGGTCATGTCAATGAGGAGGAGCTCTTTAGTACCACGGGACCCAACCCTACATCCATTTTGAGCAGGAGCCAAAACATTGTTCGCAACAATGTGCGTGTTAATTTTAACTCTCAAAATGGATGTAAGGAGCTTGTACATTGTGGGCAAGCACGTGATGGGTCGGTAGTTCTTCGCTTCCGTGGTACTACCGGACTTGTAGAGCAGGAAGGTTACTCCAGTTGTTAAGGAAGGTGGCAGGGAACCGCGCTCGAGGGCTTGTTGGAATTGCGTTGCCAATCGTGAGTGCGAGCATCGAAACCATTTTAGCCAGAAGTTGTGCAATCCATCCGGCCCAGGACTTTTCCAGTTCTGAGTCGTGCGGAGAGCACAACTTACGTCATCGGGGCTGATGGTAACTGCCCCCATAGGTTCGATGGTCTCGCATTCACGTTCGACAACGGTCATCCATTCACCCTCGGTGTGTCCGACGGGCGCTGACCAGATACTACGCCAGAAATCACTCATAGCAGTAGCATCCGGCAACCGCGCGTCGGACACACGGCAGTCGGTTTCCTCCCACTTTCGGTAAACCTTCCTTTGGTCACTCTGGAAAAGGCGATTCTGCTGGAATCGGTTCACACGCTCTCTGTAGCGGCGAATACGGTTTGCCCATGCATAAACCTTCTGCTTCAGAAAGTCGATGCGCTCTGTGAGGTTGGCCATGTAGTCGCGGGGTGCAATACCCGTTCCCGCGAACGCCTGGTTCACAAAGCGCATTACTCGGGGGCGGTTGTTACCCCCCCCTGAAGCAGATCAGCTTTGCAATGAGAGTCCTAAATGAGTCGATACGACGCTCGATCCGCACCTGCCATGCGGGGTCACCTCCGGCGGTCCTAGGTGCACGGTCAGAGTCCGGAAACTTGACTCGAGCAACACGGCACGCCGCGATGGCCCCGCAGTACATGATCGAGTGCGTATCTTCCAAATCTTTACTGGATCGTATATACGGCTCCAGTAAAGCGTTTAGGGCTCCCATCAACGCTAGATTGCGCCTATTCATGGGCAAACGTGGTAATCGTGGCCTAGATTCGGGTGTGAAGCGATGCTGCATAATCGCCTCTTCCAGAGTCCTCCTCAATTGCTCATTGTCTGAAGTACTCACACTCAGGTTCGTAACGTCATCCCCGTCGGCACTGGGATCAACCCGCGGTGCCCCCGGTGCCAGGTCGGGTGCCGGCACCGGATCCGGCGACATGGCGGGCGGGTCCCGCGCCGAAGCGGAGGCCGCACGAACAGGGAGAGCCTCCAGGCGAAGCCGATCAAGTGTCGAGTCATCCAGCCGCTTTAATCGTTGGATGACTCGCACTTGATCCGATAATCGCTGCGCAGTCACATTTATGGTTGGTTCAAGGGCCTGAAACAGAGGAAGCATCCGGACACGATACGCGGATAGATTAGTTTCTCCCTCTGTAGCCCCATAGTAGGCGCGCATGACGTTCTCGTTCATGGATTGAGACCATTGCATGCGTCGCATTACACCACCGGCAGCGGGAGCCGTGGGCGGGGCAGGATGTCCCGCGGGCCCCAAGCGTGCCGGCAGCGGTGGCCGTCCGCGTCGCGCAGGTGGTCGTGGCGGCGGCGGCGGCGGTCCGCGCTCGTCGCTCGACTCGCTGGTGTCGGGTGCAGTGGCGAATTCTTCACCCGACGACGATTCCGAAGAGGAGGAGGAGGACGAGGCGGACGATGGTGGTGGGCGTGCGGATAGTGTGGACGCTTGACTCCGTGTTTTGCTTCTAGTTTGCATGATTTTCTGTTATGTTTTCTCTCGATGTATATTAGCGAGTCGGTACATGATTAGTCATTAGCGGTATCGCTTCTACCACTAAAATTGTACAAAGATGGAGTATATCAGCCAATAAATACATTTTTTATCAAAATAACAGAAAATTTTCTAAAAAACACGTCTGACGTTGACAGCGTCAATTTTTTTTTTTTTTTTTATTATTATTATTATTATCTCCTTGGGGATCACGGGCTTACAAATCCCGGTTTTTTGATAGGCTTGCGCGGGGATATAGATCCAACACGTAGAGGCCCTTTGGAGAAATTTGCTGTGTTGTACACCTGCTGCAACCCATTCACGGGCACAAATACATATCCGTAAACCGGTCCCAGCAGGCGCATAGAGACTATTGAGAAGGGATGGAAAAGACTAATGGGCTATGGTGATGGAGGATGGACGGATCAGAAATGGAACTATAGAAAAGAGGTCCGGACACCTGCCATAACAATGATTTCTCTTTGCTATCGAGGCAGGCGGTGACTCGCCGCCGACTAGATGGGCCCCCGTAAATGCCGTCACAAGAGACAGCCAGGGGCAACACCGGTGTAGGCGGCTCAGGAGTGTAGAGAGGTGTACACCGCTTTCTGCGCAGTGGCTTGACGGCCGCTGCACCAACTCGCGACTTACGCAAATTTACACTTCCACCCCTGGAGCATATAGCTCTGACGACTCCTCTCTGGACGGCCAGTTAAGGCAAGCCAGAGCTGAGAGTCCTACGGGTCCCCTTGGGGTTCCACTCCGACCGACGAAGACACGCCGGAGGCGTGGACCCTGACCGACTCTCGGGAGCACTCGGGTCCGTGGGGTCGTTACTCCCCAACAGCTCGCCACAAGCTGCCCTGCGGCCAGGTTTATTATTATTATTATTATAACCAGAGATTGGGCAAATGTGCGTCATTGTTCGCAATAATATGGACAGAACTCCAAAGATGAATGAATAATTAATAATTTTCAGAAAATTAACTATTTGAAAGAACATATGTAACCAGCATAACCAAAGTAACCGAAATAGCTCTCCGAATCGCTAAACTGAAGTGGCAGTGGGCGGGGCACATTGCGCGTAGAACCGATGGCCGATAGGGCGGGAAGGTTCTCTCATGGCGGCCACGTACCGGAAGGCGCAGCATGGGTAGGCCCACAAGGTGGACTGATGACCTGGTGAAGGTCACAGGAGTCCGCTGTGTGCGCACCGAAATAAATGAAATAAAAAAAAATCGTTTAATCATTCATTTAATCAACTTTGGAATCATGTCCATATTATTGCGAACAATGACGCATATTTGTCCGATCTCTGGTTAAAACACCTAGTAGGGTTAAATCGGCGAGAGGCGTAGATTCAAAGTGGGGGGGGGGGGGGGGGGGGGGGGGGGGGGGGGGGGGGGGGGGGGGGGGTCAGATGGGACACTTCACTTCACTTCACGGAATGAGGGTTTTCTGAAATGACGTTCACCAGGGCGGCAGCACTGAGGCTTCAGGTCCAGAAACTTGTCTAAATTCTCAGAGCGCCTATAGTTTCGTATTTTAAATGTTTTGTATGAGTTAATAAAATTATATGAAAATACCTTCTAGTTAGTTTTTCTTTGGAGCTATATAATTGTGTTTCTTAGCGGAACCTTACGGCTAAGTGGCGCCAACTAGTGGCATACGTTTTCGAGAAATCCCTCATTGAGCGTTGCTTGCTGCGGACTCTTAAATGCAACCGCAAAGAGATAACGCATTAATGAATATAACCTATATTCCCATCAATTCCACACCTTAATGTCGCTGAATAGGATCCATATCGAACTGATTTCTTCATAGCATAAGACTGTTTTGCATTGTGAAGCACTGTGTCAACTGAGAACAATATAGCCCCTATGGACATGTCATCTAATGGGGCAAGTTGAAGTGCGAAAAAGCTCTGTAGCCGATTGCGAA
>JALPQI010014447.1:0-34917 GCA_025490895.1 Thaumatotibia leucotreta | reverse complement strand
TTTAAGAAAAGTCAGTAGTTCGTGGATATTTTCGGGTTTATTTTTATGTAGAAACAAAATAACATTATTTGTCATAAATTTAGAATTTGCACAATTTAATTATATGAAAATTATAACCAGTATCGGCGAAAACTGTTTTTCAACTTTGAGGCTCTTGGGGCAGTACTTACCAAATGAATATCGGAAAAAGGTATATTGTTACAGAATGTTACTTTTTACGACTATCATTCTATTGGCCCGCGGTTCCAAAAAATATCCGAAAAAAAAAATTTTTTTCATACTTCAATGTATCCATGGACAAAAATTTTTTTTCATTATTTTCTGAAACGCGGCCCTATAGGAATAACCTGTCTAAAAAGTAACTTTTTCAACAATATATCTTTTTACGATAATCATTCGGGAAGTACTGCCCCAAGAGCCTCAAAGTTGAAAATTATTTTTTGGAGGTACTGCGAACAATTATCATATAATTAAATCACACAAACCTTAAATTGATGAAAAACAATCTTATTTTGTTTATCCATAAAATTAAAACAGAAAATATCCTTGCTCATCCGAGTTTTCTTAAAAAAACCTTAAAAATAAGGCCGATCTTCGGGCTTCTATATGGGGTCCATAATGATAAAATATCCAAAAATGGTCATAATATTTTTGTTTTTCTAGCCGCATAGTATCGATTCGTAAAGATTATTTTATGATTACCCGAAAATAAAAAAAATCGGTCCACCCTACTATATAGGTATATAGGAAATAGGAAACAGTAATATTGATAATGAATTATTAAGTAGGTACTTAATAATTCATTATCAATATTACTTTATTCTTTGATTATCATAATATAACTTACAAGTAAACCGCTAATGCTATAGTATGTATCCGCATGAAAAAATTATCTGCCAAGTTAACCGTATATTGAATGATAACTTAATGGTCACTGGTGCAAGTGTTGGAAACTTTTAGTTGAGAAGTACTAGTAATTGACACTTCAAACGTAGTCCTAAGAATATATAGGATACCTACGGTTCTAAAGTTTATGTCGGGAAACAATGCATAACTCTTACTTTAAATAAAAAGGAATATTCATAATAATGTACACGGTTCCACATGTACGGAATCACTAATAGTCAAATACACTATTGGAATCCAATAGGGTCCTTGACCATTACGAGGGTTGCGTAGTGAAACCCGATAAGTCGAACAAACCGATTTTTTAAATACGAACTATATACACCAGCGTCAAGTTGTTAATTAAATTGGTAATATCTGAGCGTTTCAACCGCCTAATTTTGGTGGCATAATTTTTGCCGAAGTTTCTAAACGTCTCAATGTTATACTTCGTCATTTCATTTAGTTTAGGGTACCGTTTCTCCTTCAAATGACATGATAAGTAGCACATTGTAACCAATAGAAACTTCGGCAAGAATGTTGCCACCAAAATTAAGCGGTTGAAACGCTCGGATATTCACCCACCTACCTATACTATGTATAGTTGGTATATGAATGCAAATTAAGAAAATTAAATGATTGACTAAATAGATTCATAAGTCTGGAGGCTGGCATATCTTGTGTTTAACAGTAGCACGCTGCTTTTTCGCGGCTACCAGTCTCTTGTTAATCAGTATAATCGAAAAGAGATGGCTAGCTGCGTGTTGCTTTCATACACAAGATGTGCTAAGGCCACTGTGTCTCATGGCGGAGATCACTGGGGGGCTAGAATATCTTGTATTTGACATCAACTTACAGATACACATCTCCTTTTAATCTATGCAATCGAAAAGAATCTGGTAGGTGCAAGTTGCTGTTAAGCACAAGATGTGCTAGGGCCACTGATTCACCTCATTGGAGTAGGTGGAGTTATGAGAATATTTTAATATTTTGTATGGGATACTCCAAAGCTTATACTATGAAAAATACTATTGTAATTGTAATAAAATAAAATTGTTAAAAAGGTCCTAATTGTTTCATTTACTATAACTATAAAACATTAAGGTTGTTCGATTGCCATATATATTAGAGAAAATTCGCATATTTTTATAATGTGGTAATACGTTACGGCTTGCTAAACCACAAGCAATTATTTACGCTTAGCACATGTTCGGAGCGACAGTATGTCGCTGCGAGATAGATTTCCCGTCTTTTACTTACTATTTTTAATAAAAGGGACGGATAGTCTATCTCGCAGCGACATATTGTCGCACCAATCATGTGCTAACCGTACTTATATGGAAATCAAACCACTTTAATGCGGGAATTACACTGAGCCGTGCACCTAAAGCAAAGTATGTTGCTTAGTAACGACGCATGATGTATTAGACGAACAACGACGAAGTGTAATTGTCACTTAATGCGAAAAGTTTGATTTATTATAAATCCATTATTCATCGATAAATGAAGGGGTTATTTTATAGTGTTAAATATTATTTGACATAAACCAATAAAAATACAAATCTAGGTACAGCATGCTTATAAAACCGTAAGAGTAGTTCCAAAATCTATGCCTCTCTTTTCGTTGTAAGCTTTATCACGTTGTGGTGCTGCGGGGGCATATACATACAGGATAGAAATACATAGTAATTGAGACTGATAGATATTTTAGAGTAACGTAGGCATCAGGCTAGCATAATATCTTATGCGCAACACCAACACGCGCTCTTCTCACGGGCTACTAGTCCCTTATTGATTGTATTGATAAAAAAGAGACGGGTAGCCCTATGAAGGCCGCGAGCTACTGTCAATCACCAGTTGTACTAGGACCGCATACACAGTTTTAAAACCATAGACATAAGCGTTATGCGAAGCATTTGACGATTCTAGTTCACCTACTCGCCGCCAATTTGATTATTCTATTGGTCGCTAGATGTCTTTAGTAAAATAAAAATTAATATTTAAGCTATTTATTGCTATGATTATCGGGCATTTCAATTCTAATTTCGACCATTTTAATATACATACGTACGTGTAGCATTTAGACATCATTATTACTACTTGTATTGATTTTGCATTCTTTCGTGTAAATCACGATGTCATTATTAACTCAAAAAAATATTTAAGAATACAATTTGAGCTATTTCACAAAAACAAAACAATATATTATTAAAGGTTAGCGTAATTTATTAACGAATTCACCTTATCATATAAAAATACGGACACCCTAGGGCTTGTAAACATTCTAAGAGTGACTGATGAAACTGACGTTGATTTTACACTTGTGATTAATATTTTTAAGAAGCGCTATTCATAACTACTTGTATTTTATACACTACATACATTCCCCTGACACATGCCAGACACAAGTCGGCATTTTATTGAAGAATAGTAGATGACATATATTGTCACTTAAATTTTAAAAGGACGTATTTTCTTCTTATGAAGATTATGATGCACATGAGTGACAATGACATTAACATAACATTTATAATGGCCATTGCGTTTCCACTTTGCTTAGTAAATAAACCTCTTTTTTACTCTATGATTACTACAAGTGCTACCTCCATGTAGCACTTGTAGAATCATTTGTTAGAGAAACAGAATTAAAACACACTTGTGCAATTGAGTTTTATATGTAAACTTGTAGACTTGTGAACTTGTAATGTACGAGAAATAGGCCCCAAAACTTGTACAGTATTTTGCTAATTTTGTCTTAGAAAAGTGATCAAACTATATACCTTAGTATAACTGTTGTGACCAATGACAATCTTGTGTATTACTTTACTAGCCTATAGGTAGGTATTTATTTTATTCGTGACATTGAAGAGGTCATCTTAAAATGTGTAGTCAAAATCTTTAAAATCATGTTGCGTTCAAGAGTTACAGAACTCCCAAAATAAATTCCGTTTTAAAATTGTGTCTTACCGTCTTAATTTACAATACCTTACTACAATTACTGTTACCTACAATGTATAAGAAACAGGAACTATTAAACTTCCAAAAGTCTCTAAAGCGCCGTGACCTATTTCGTGCGAAGACAGTGGAATCGAAGATTGACAACACAAAAGGTATCAGTTTGGGAGCTCGTTATTTTCGTCTTTTATCTCCAAAGGGTATCGGGTAACACGACCAGAAATGGAGCAGATTCAGCTGGCAATTTGTAACGATTTAAAACAAGTCATGCGCAGGGTTCGTACCTAATGATACTTATCGATAGATTTGATAATGATAACCGAAGATGTTCCGGGCGAGGAAAGAAATATGTTGAGTGTTCGGCTTACTTTATGTGAGTGACCCATTTTACTAAATATTTTATTGTACTAGCACATTAAAATATGGGATATACACTATACTGGGCGTCCCAAAGTTATGGGACATGAAGGGGAAGTACCTTAAATATCTTAGATAGGATATTTTGCTGAAAGAAGACTTTATTTTATTTTGAAAATTAAATAATACTGCATTAAAAAAAAAAAACCAAAAAAAAATGCTTTTTCTAGGCATCGAGCCTACTTTAATACGAAAATATTTTTTTTTTTAATTTTATGATGTCATTCGAAAGAATGGATAAAATATAATAACATAATATCTAAAACAAAAACAGACAAGTTTGGTTAAAAATTCGAAAAAAAAATGTAGTTGGTTCGATTTCCGGGTGAAGCAAGTAATTTTTTGAAAAACTTTGAAAAACTTTACTAAATTTTAAAAATAAGGTTAAGTCTTCTTCCAGCAAAATACACTATCTACGATATTTAAGGTACTTCCCCTTCATGTGCCATAACTTTAGGACGCCCTATATGGGAGTTATAGTTTGAAAGTTTGTAGGAGTGATGAATTGCGTAATATGCTTATTGATATAAGTACGCAAGTATGAGCGAGATCATTCTAGGAAAGTGTATGATTTATATAAAAACATCGCCAATTTTCTGCCAATATTTTCTGAAACATAATTACTTCCAAAGTAATAACAATAGGTACTCGTATCTTTGCCTGTTAAACCATCATTAGGTTTAACGAGAAAACTATTATATTCTCAAGGATCTTGCGAAAAAAGGTTAATGGTTGTTCGAAACGCATTAGGGCGCCTTGTGCAGTGTAATCTTTTACCCACATTACAAGTATGAGGAACGTAACTAGTTTTGGTCAAAATACACCGTCGGCTCTTATAATAACCCGAAAGATTTTAACCAGGCATTTTTGATGTAATAACAAACAATAGTACATTGTGCATCAAGGGAGGTAAGTACGGAATTACTAACGAGAGTGTTAGAAGCCCGACGCCGTCAGACGGAGGGCTTTTATGACTCGAGTTAGTATTCCGCGTACCGACCGTGATGCATACAATGTGTTTCATCTCACTTGCCAGCCAAAACATAAGTTTTAAAAAAGACATAATATTATTAAATGACGCACTGACATTTCTATTACTCCCTAGGGAAATTCACTTTTCTATTACTCTCGCTACGCGCGCAAGCAATGGCGCGCTTAGACAGCAAGTGTGATGAAAAAAATATTATACGTGTTTTGTAATTTTTGAAAATGTTTGTAAAACAATCTGATACTACTATAACAGCAGTGTTTTTCATTAAGTTTTAAAAATTATGCACGCTACACAAGTACCTACTAGTAGTTCTTTTAAAGCAGTCTTGTGCTTGTAATAACATCTAACCAGGTTAATTAGTCTTTGTTCTAAAGTTATGCATTAACAAGAAGCAGGTAAGTTATCTTACGGTTGTTTAAGTTATAAATATTATTATCAAACACAAAGTTATCCCTTTAAACTCAACGCTACTTAATAACGAACACAATATTGTGTGAAAGTTAAGTCTTTGTTTCTTCCCCGGTGTGTGTTACACTTCGCAAAATTGTTTTGACTTTGTCACCACGCACGCCTCCGCAATTTCCGGGACTCCATTTTGCCGTGTCCTCAAAAGACAAACAATATACGGTTTTAAGCGAATGTTTAAAATGATTTTTGGAGTTTATTTAGGCCGTTTTAAACATTACAGCGTCACCGACCGCCATGTAATTCGAAAGTAACGTTGTCACCTGTAAACCCACTTTAATATTTTAAGCACTATGTAAATATTAGTTTTAAGTTAGGTAGGCAAAATCGGCTATGTAGAAATGACTGGATATGTAGACATAACAGGTTATATAGGCATGACAGGTTAAAACCAGCTATTGAATTTCGTACAAACCGTAACCGGTTTTTCATTTCCTAGTTGTAAGTAGGTACTAGCAAAAAAACTTTTTTTTTGTGAAACAACTCAAATTGGTTTATTTAATATTTTTTTACTTCTCATGCTCAAAAAGCGCACCTTTATGGCGTGCGTAGACGACATCAAATGTGATTTATGGTCTAGAAAATATTTTTTTTTTTCTAAGGCTCAGGTTTTCGGTCCCAACAGCCAAACAGTTAAACATAATTATTGCACAATTTTATTTAGAAATAAAATAGTATAGCTGACAAAGTTTGTTATATTATTTTATTTATATTAAGTACAATACAAGAATTCTGTATTTTCTGTCATTAAATTTAGTAAATCACATAAAATAGATATCGATTATCGTTCAAAAATACTCCGAAATGTTTGACTTGGCAGAAAACCGAGCAACTGAAACTCTGATCACAGGTTGAAAATAAAAAAAAAATAGAAAATTAGTTGGCGGTGGCGGGTATTGGTTATATATTTTTCTTCTTTCGCTTTACGATAACTTCGTTGTGTAAATTGCAGTGAAAAACGTGTTTTACTTTCCTCGCAAACGAAGTGAAAAGCAGAGTGTACAACATGGTCATAGATGTCCATTTTTACCCTCGTCTACTATTTTGATCTTCGCTTCGCTCAGAGCCTCAGACCAGAAAATTGGCTCGGATAAAAATGGGTCACTTTATACCCTTGTTGTACAATTTACTATTTTAGTTGTATTTGTCAAGTAGTAACACTACTATGTATATAAACTTAAATATTAGACGGCATAATACCAAAGATAAAATACCGAAGTATATCAACGCCTGTGGTGGGATTTGAACCCCTCAGCTTTCGCGGCTTTGGCAGTTTTTACGCAACATCAAAATAAATAAACACACTCATAAATCTAGCAGCCCTAACCTGTATTAATGAAGGTAACAATATTTCAGCACCACAAGTGAAGCATCATAAGACTCCTAATAGCAAAAAACATTCCCGGGCACTTCCCTCGTCAATCACGAGGGACGATGATTGATGGATTGAATGATAAAGTATTTCTTTTAACCACTTCGTGACGCAGTGATAGCGGGATGACGGTAATTTGAGGATTGTGGGCGGCTTGCAGGTTAATGTACCGATAATGTTTTAATGATTTTGTCAAATTTGGTTCAGATCGCCCTTTTATTACGTTGTTTTATGGAGGGCTTATCAATTGAGCGCAATCGACGTAGGCATCGTATCATATTTATGATTTTTAACTATATCTGTTACTTATTATGCTATTTACTGTTTTATCATCCTCCGTAGCCTAATTGGTAGGTAGTGCCTCTGCCTATAAAGCTGGAGGTTCCGGGTTCGAATCCTGGCGAAGGCATTATTTGTGTATTTATTTATCACAACATTAAATATTTGTTCCTTGGTCGTGGCTGTCTATGTATTTAAGTATCTATCTATTATACACTGTGTTTTTATTGATTTCCGTTCAATTGGACAGGTTACTTGGGACATTAATAGAATTGCCTGCTATATCGGCATAAAACGGAAAACGAAAAAAATTTTTTTTCGTTTTCATACATAATATTTGTAATGGCAAATGTGAGAGAACCTTAAGAATAAGATCTCAGGTGACTGACGGCACATGTCAAAATAAGTAACATTAGGATATAATAACCTTTCTTATAAGTCATTAAACTTATTTTTTTAATAATTCAATAACAGTAAGAGTTAAGACGCTAGTTTCTTAGAGAAATCGGTTATTTTTGAGGTGAATAAGCTTCCCAATCAATTTAACGGAAATCAATAAAACACGGTGTAGGTATATATCGTCGCCTGGTACCCATATCACAAGCCTTAATTGAGTTTACCGTGGGACTAGGTCGATTTGTGTAAGATGTCCCAAGATATTTATTTATTTGTCATACGACGACATTGGGTTTTAGGTTTATTATAATTAAATTATTTGATGGGTCGATTGCAGAAAAATTGTACATACTTAGTTAAAGCCTCAATTTAAACAAATATCACGACAAATATAACTATGTGGTTTACTGTGTCTAACAACCTTAAGTAGTTAAGTAGTAAAAGGGGGCAAATTTAAAAAATATAGGTTTGTATAGAAAATTTTAATTTGTACCAAAACTTGTTACACAAAATTTAACTTCGTGACACAAAAATTATGACGTTAAATTTTATTTTCAGTAATTGCCTTCAATGATGAACAATTTTTTTCCAAAAGACCCTTATTTCTAACCCATATTTCGCTGTTTGGTATATCAAAAAAGTAAAAATCACTTACGCAATAGCTGTTTTCATACTACATTTTCATCACAATATGTTATGTAGCAAAAACGTCGACCTAATCCATAAAATGTTAGGTACCCTTAATAAAATACCTACATCTTTTCTCATTTTCCGTCCACTTAAATTTGTCCTCGAGTCTATTGTGCTCGAAAAATGGCGGTCGTAACTCATATCCACCCTCAAGTAAACTCAAGGGTCCTTTTTTGCTTCGATTACCGCATTTAATAGACCACTGATCGGTAATTGTTCAAGCACTAACACTAAACAAGTTCCCATCTACTCTATTATTCCATGTATCACGAATTTCAACTTCGAATAGCCTCTTTTCATGGAGAAATTTGTGCTTAGACAAGTGGCCAATCGCTAACGCTTAATCGTCAATCGTAAACGAAAAGGCAGCTAATTTTGTTTTGTCCGACTAATATGAAAGAGTGACAGAGAGGGAAAATTACGACACGCTACTAAGCGTTAGCGATTGGCAACTTGGCTAAGCATCCTGATCTAATAGACGCGAAGAGTGAGGAGAATTTTGCGAAGGTATGAACATAATGCCTAGGTTTCTAAGATGGTGGTGGATGGCCACCGTACATTCGGTGTAAACGCCCGTGAAATGACATACCTTCGTGTTTGCCGTGTTTCGGGGTCAGCCGGTGTATTTACCAGCATTTAGCGGGCCAGCAAGGCGGTGGCAACTACTTAACAGGTTACTGATTGTCTCCTGTTCGTTGCCGCCGCGATTTGGGCTCTACTTTTCACTTACGATCAGGTGGAGTGGAGCCACTTTGTTGTGCCAACGTTATTTTTATTGGGTCGGCAACGCGCATGTGACACCCTGAGGTTGCAGGCGCCCATAGGCTACGGTGACTGCTTTCCATCAGGCGGGCCGTATGCTTGTTTGCCACCGACGTGGTATAAAAAAAAAAAAAATGGTATTAAATAATAACCTGTCAATTGAGTCGATAAGGTTATGAATACTATAAGATTATCGAGTTGGGATTGCAAATGGTTAGCTTTAGAGTGGATTAACGAAGAATGTGAAGCTAATTTAATGCAATTCAAGGAACGTTTCGAAATTTGAGAGCTAAAATATATACAAGAACGGATTGAATCTGATAGTTACCTACGAATTTCCTTTTCGCACGTGTATCGTACGACGATATTCAGTGGGTACAAATTCAGTAAAACTCCGATTCTATAGTTTTATTCTACGAATCTAAGGGTCTCACCAAACCAATCGACGCGGAGTCGGCTTTCGCCGAGTGTTTTACACCACACTATTCGCATTTAGCCGATCGACCGTCTCCGCGGTTGAACACCTGCGTTAAGCAGTCTCATCCTCCTTGCGGCCGTAGAAACGCTCGATCGCCTGCGATTTGCTACCGCAACAGTTGTAAAGCGGCGGTCGGCTCTCCCGTGCTCCGTCCTGCCGTCGAGACGTCAGACAGCACGCGTACAGCCGCTGAGTACGACGAACAGTTAGATAGGGCAGCGGGTGATCGGCAATCGTAAATCTCATTTTTGGAGACTAGTTGTTAGTAACTAGTTTGAAATTGAACAGACGTGTATAATTACGACAGTATTACTTCGTGTTGTCAGATCTATTGCAGATTTTAATATGGGTAATAATTCAAATGAATAAATACAAACGCATCAGTAGCTACTTTGGCCGTCATCGGCTCTTTTCGGCCGTCGTCAGCTATGTTCGGCCGTCGAAGACGCTGAACGGCGTCCGCCAGCTCTGACCGGTCCTTATCGTAGGTACTCGGCCGTGATCAGAGCCGTTCAACTCTTTCCGGCACCGTACGGCGGTATTAGGAGATTTACGAATGCGAACGTGTGCGTTAGGCTGCAAACGGGGTCGTACGAATGCGAACAGCTTTACGGCAAAACGCCGTTTTCCCGTCGAAAGACGTCGTTTCTCGTGGGCCGAGCCGATTTACGATGTCCTCGCTCTTATTGCGTTGACATAAAGCTTTTTCCGTACGCGATTAGCCGAAACGGCGTCGACTAGTTTGGTGAGACCCTAACTATCCAACTTTTTACCACTGAGCAGGGTGTTTCTAACGTAGGTTGAATTCCCACGTTGAATGTGTTTGTAATTCTTTACACATAAATGCCACCTGTAGGTACGGGATCCCATGCAGTTGATACATAAAACTAGAAGTGACAACCGATAGTGACTGAACGATAAGGATCATTTTCTACACATTGCTTGTCTTGTTGATCAATAAATAACACATTGGTCGATATCATTATCTATCTCTTTCAATAAGTAGGCACTGAAACATGAAAATATTTATAATAAGATACAAACATTTCGATAGCTATTTGCCGCGACGATTGCAGTTGAAAGCTCAGTAAAAGCTTGAGCAGGAGCAGCAACTATATTGAATTTGACAAATCTTGTGCCAGAAACAATGACATTAAATAATAAATGGACGCACGGAGCCAAACAAAAAAAACCAAGAAAAGTGGCACTACGTATAAAAGTCATTTCTATCATGTTTCAGTTGAAGCTAATAGTAATAACGCTCACTTACAATAAACTATAATAAAAAAAACTCAAAGAATAAAAAACTTTGTGAAGTGAGCAATAAGTGTCAAATTTGCGAACAACACCGCAAAATAGTAGAAACCTTTTATGTTTAAGGAATAATGATGCTATACCGTAAGGTGACCAAATGTCAACTGTCAGAACTGAATAGCAGAGCAAAAGGACCGCAATATTTACTTCTGCAGCCCATTTTTTGGGGCCATTTTTTTGAGCTGTTTGGGGATCCACTTATATATTCTAAATCAATGGCCAGAAAAAATACATCAAATCAACGAGCGGCCACCTCAGATCACACGTTTCGGTATATTTATTTCCTTATTTAGATTTGTTTACTTAGCTTAATTGACTTGTAGAATAAGTAATGTACACAATATAGTGTTATATACAACCAAGCTTTTCAATCTCGTACTAAGGTATGAAATTGAAAAGTTTGGTAATAACACCGCCTAAGTAAGCTTAGGCGGTAAACACTGTACTCGACTAAAAAGCTCTCTATTATAACATTTATAACACGATTGTGTAAAATACTAGAACATTGAACACGTTCTTATTATATTTGTAGATATTCATACATAGTCCCACAGAATTGTAGTGTGAAAGTGTGAACACTAGGTACCTACAGTAATTTTTGTCAAGTATGAAATATAAATATAAATAAAATGAACAATAGTTTTCATAACCATAATAATAATTATATTATTTACATAACAGGTATCATTATATCATTCAGGTATTTATAAAGGCTCTGTCACGACATTGGTCTAAAGGTGCGTTCAAACTAAAAGAGCATTCGCTGTTCTAACCTCCCACTCTACGAAATTCGATCGGTCCACAAAACGGGATTGGTTGATTTCGTAGAACGGGCGCTAGAACAGCGAATGCTCTTTTGGTTTAAACGCAACTTAAGGCGACCAGCGGCAAGCGAATCCATGAGTTGGAGCGGGATGCCGATATGGATACTCCCTCTCGCACGTATGGTTTTCCGCTAAACCGGTCGCCTTAGACCAATGTCGTGGCCGCGGCATAAATGATTGAATTAGTATAACATTTTTATTTAATTATCTAAACTTAATGAGATTCAGTTACCTTCCAACAAAAGAGGTCTGCTCGGAGGTAGGCGTGAGGGTGTGACCATTAAAAAATAATTTGTTTACATCTGCCTCTCCGCATGAATTCATCTAATGAGTTGAAAAATGGGCATGGGAGTGTTTTACACATTTAATTTGCTTTCTTATGAATGATGTTTGTAACATCAACATGGGCTATAAGCTTCATTACTGAAAATGTGAAAACTATGAAGCTCCAATAAAGCTGTGTAATAGGGAAATCTAAAGTTTAGGGAAAAGTATAAAATAAACAAGGTATAGAGAGGAAAAAGAAAATATTTATTAAATTAAATTTTCTTATTAGTTTTACAATTAAATCTAAGGACTCTACAAGCTCTATATCTCATTTGGTCTGGTTAGGACTTCATGAGATACACCGTCATGATTGCTAGGGCCAAATACCTAAGTCAGGAAAACATGACGGTACAAAAACCTGACGCCAAAGGTTAACCTGCACACACACGAAAAAATAAAAATTAATATAATAAAATATTGATAATAGCATGATCATCTAGTGGTAAATTGGACAACATTATGATAAGTAATAACCCAAATCCTCTGAGGTATGAGAAATGTTACAAAGTCCATGTCCGAAATATATTCCAACAACCACAATATTATCCAAGCCATTTGAATATTCTACACAATCTTAATACTAAGCCGTTATTATAAACACTTACATATTAAGGGCAATGTCTGAACGATAGCCTCAGCGTGGACAGATTCTATATAAACCATATCGGGTATTTAGAGCTGCAAACCGATGCAAAACCCTCAGGTATGTCAGTACACTAAGAATATCCAAACGCTAGGAATAGATCCGAAGATACAAATTCCGAGACTAAGAATAAGAATGTGACAATATCCCTCTCAAGATGTTCATATGTATGTATATAATATATTTGTAGGTAGTATGTTTTACAATTATAATTAACGTGACATCACATTTGAATATGTATGCTACTAAACCGCTTAAACTAACTTATTAAATAGATGACGATTATGTTTTATACAGTGTTAATAAACCCATACATATCAAGGGCAATGTCTGGACTAGAGCCTCAGCGTGGACCGATTCTATATAAACCATATTGGGTATTTAGAGCTGCAAGCCGATGCAAAACCCTCAGGTATGTCAGTATACCAAGAATATCCAAACGCTAGGAATAGATCCGAAGACACAAATTCCGAGACTAAGAATAAGAATGTGACAATATCCCTCTCAAGATGTTCATATGTATATATATAATATATTTGTAGGTAGTATGTTTTACAATTATAATTAACGTGATATAATATTCTAGTATGTATGTCGTATGACTTAAAGATTCCCATAATGTTATGAGACAAGCTGTCTTATTCAGAATCCGCATTACCTATAACAGAACCCCATTCGACCACAGTACTGTGAATTGCACATCAATGCACAGTATTATTCAAGCTCCATGGTAGCAAGCCCAGCCCGAAGGCATGAGACAACTTAGTCAATAGTCTGTAATATTGTTAAGCTTCGCACTTGCAATCTCGCCCATATAGTATAAAAATTTGGTTGTAAATATATAATTGGGGTCTTTAACTACAAATGTTAGCAAACAAAGGTACAGATTTCTGATCGGATGCTAATTAGATGTCTTGTCCGAATAGATCCGGGCAAGCATTCTACTTCGCGGTGTAGAATGTGCGAATCACCCTTTTCAAGGATCTCGCACAAACCTCGAATAAAGACCGCAGTCCTACCATGAAACTCGTAGTCTCCTATCAAATTAGATGACATGTAAGAATACCCCCATAAACCGGGCATAATCACACCTTCAACAATCATCAGTAGCCTGAATCACATTATCAAAGGAATGTAATGCCCGACCCCATCGACGACTTTCTATTCAGGAACCGTATTACGCAAGAACGGACCAAGTATGACCATACTACTGAGAATTGCACATCAATGCTCAGTATTATTCAAGCTCCATGGTAGCAAGCCCAGCCCGAAGGCATGAGACAACCTAGTCAATAGTCTGTAAGATCGTTAAGCTTCACACTTTATAGTCTCGCCCATATGGTATAAAAGTTTGGTTATAAATATATAATTGGGGTCTTTAACTACAAATGTTAGCAAACAAAGATACAGATTTCTGATCGGATGCTAATTAGATGTCTTGTCCGAATAGATCCGGGCAAGCATTCTACTTCGCGAGTTAAAGTTGTGCGAATCACCCTTTTCAAGGATCTCGCGCGAACCTCAAATAAAGACCGCAGTTCTACCATGAAACTCGTGGTCGCCTAACAAACTAGATGACTCATAAGAACACACTATAAACCGCCACGACCATACCTTCAACAATCAACAGTAACTGTACTGCATCACATTATCAAAGGAATGTATTGCGGATCCTATTAACTACAACGTTAGTGTTAAATGCGGTCAATTCCAATGCAGAATAATCAATTTAGCATTTTAATAATTTCTGTGAATTTATGTGTACCGTTATCTGATGTAGATAGCTTTAATTGACAGTAGGGTAATATAGACTTAAACGTTTCAGAATAAGTTTCTTGAACCACAATCAATTTGTTGCCAATATTAAATCTGGATCACTTCATAAGAGTCTCAACTTCATAACGCACACGTTACGTTATACCGTTTGTAATCATCGTAATGAATCACGCATTCATAGTTTCTAATATACTATTGATGGACCAACGATTTATAATTAATTACTTGAATTACTGCGCGATTCATTAACAAAGAGTCGCATCCAAATAAGTCAAGTAATTGGAGGAACTGCTCACAGCCATTATTTATCACATTGAGCATAAAGATATTGAATAGCAGTGCATTGCCAATCAAGACGATGTAACCAGCAATAATTATGTATTATATTAGAATATCGTAGTTATGTCGTAGGTAGATGTTAAATCTAAAATACCCTTAATTCTAAATGAAACCGATATGCGCTTAAACGGACGATTATAATGTAGGTATAACTGTGGCGATGCAACACGTAGAGCTCACGTGAGCAGTAGCGCAAAGATGCAGTAGCTGTATATGGCGCCGTAATGTATAGAGTAGCTGAGCAGTGTCGACCCAACACGAAGCGCGTGTGTAGCGGTGTCGTGATGCCGTCTGTACATGGCGCCCTCTCTCTCGTACGCACGAAACACCGGAAAGTAGAAAATATCATGTTTATAACAGGTATTAATAAGAAGTTAATAATTTTGACCACGGATTATAATTGAACGGAATAATAGGAAAATACTCAAAGAGCAATTCAAATACCAAAATCAAATCAAGCAATTATTGCCCATTAATGTTCTGTTTAATCGATGAATAATAAATTATAACTCTAAATAAAGAATCAACTAGACCATTAAATAGTGGGATTCAATTAAACCAGATCCTAGCTCGCTCTCTACAACATTAATAAAATATATTTAAATTTGGAAATAATTTTCAATGTGGCACAGAATTAAATAATTTGAAGGGTAGATAATCCTATCTATTAAATAAACCAGAAGCAACACACCAGTTCAACGGAGTCATCACAGATTATGATTGCACGAAAGAATAGAAAAATACTAAAAGCGTAATTCAAATACCAAGACTAATCAAGCAATTATTGTTCATGAAATTTTCTGTTTGATCGATGAATAATAAATTATAAATCTAAATAAAAAATCAATTAACTCATTAAATAGTGGGATTCAATTAAACCAGATCCTAGCCCGCTCTCCACAGCATTAATATAATATATTAAGTTTAGAAATATTTTTCAATATGGCACACAATTAAGTTGAAGGGTAGATAATTCTATCTATTAAATAAACCAGAAGCAGCACACCAATTCGACGGAGTCATCACAGATTATGATTGAACGGAATAATAGAAAAATATTAAAAGAGTGATTGAAATACCAAAACTAATCAAGCAATTATTCTCCATGAAATGTTCTGTTTAATCGATGAATAATAAATTATAACTCTAAATAAAAATCAATTAACTCATTAAATTGTGGGATTCAATTAACCAGATCCTAGCCCGCTCTACACAACATTAATATAATATATTTAAGTTTAGAAATATTTTTCAATATGGCACACAATTAATTAATTTGAAGGGTAGATAATCCTAACTATTAAATAAACCAGAAGCAACACACCAGTTCAACGGAGTCCAGTCAAGACAAAATGGCAGACGCCTTTGAGCGTCACTTGCGACCGATGGAGTATTTGATGCTGATGTAATTGCAGATATCTCCACACCCTTGATCCCGTGGATGATATAATTATGCCTCTCGCCGATGGACATGGACCGGAAATGAGAAATATTTTATTTAATTACCTACCAACATTTGTACACTATAATATAATGGGCTGTCATTTAATACGGAAAATAATTATCTTAACACCTTCTCTGCGGCAATTAGCTAGGCTCATACGTAACTAACCATACTTTGTAAGGGGTCGACAGACCCCCAACCGCAGTGAACGCGTTAGATATAACAGTCTACTAAAATAATGCCATAACTCAAGGATAATGTTAATGTTTATGGTGTTATAACTAAGTAGAGTGAACTGAATTCAAACAAAAATTAAATAGTTTTATTTAATTTTAGTTTGAAACTAATAAACTATAATAAGCTTTATCTAATAAACAATTATTAACGAATCCAAGTATTTGTAAAACGCAGTTATAAAACAGTTTATTAAATTATTAACTTGGTAAGTATCATATTTTCACACCTCCGCTGCAGCAATTAGCTTAAATCGTAATTAACCATATTTTGTAGGAGGTCGAAGACCCCCTACCGCATTGAACGTGTTAACACGTGGCGTATCTATACAACCTACATGAATCATAATGCTGCGCGTTCCACTGGTTTACTACTGTCGACTAAAGAATACGGCAACCGAATAATTAATACAGAAATATTTAGATAGCCATGTTACATTATTAAAATGTTACTCGATTATGTTCGTATTGTTGTTACGATGAACATTATAAAAGCAAATTAGTTAAATCAACCGTACACACAACGACCACAAGCAATGATTTATTATTATGTTCCTGTCATAGATTGCAATTTAAGATTCAACTTGCATGAAAACCATCCAGACACGGGCCCTGTATCCAGATACCCTCACACAAGCTGGACCCCAACTACAAGCTAAAACTAATTCAATCCGTATTAATTGAATATTAGATAACTTACGTTCGCCCTTGTGTCGGTTTGCCGTAAACTTATAGTCATTACTAATCGACCAGTACGATTCGTTACCACTTAGTAATTCTATAAAGCATTGTCGAAAGTATATCGGAATAATAACTATTCAATATTTAAACTATGAATAAACACGATTTAAAACAATTGAACACACATAATAGAAACTAGATATTCGGGCACGTTCATCTCCAAAGAACAACGTATCCATTTCATTTTCAACCGAATCTGAATCTACCCACTTTCTAACATATCGCTGGAATCCCGTATGATTCGATGCACCTATTATTCTACAAATCACAAAGCAATTCCTATAAATATAAAGAATGCCAGAGGCGACGTACCATATCCATGTGGTGCATCCTTTGTGCGCCCAAATGCCGGGTGGTACCGCATTTCTATCTTCGAATCACGCCCAGGAATGGTGTTACTCGCCCTATGCCTCCGCTGCCGTAAAGCCTGCCTGCTATATCTGTGAACAATTCTAAACACAATATGCCTTACGAACTAAACTCACTGACTTCCTTACGACTCGACGCTCTGCCGACGAAAAAGCCACCAATACCCCTTACACTCCCTTAAGTCAGATTCTCTCAACTCTCATTCTCGATCCCTCAATTGTTCGTTCATTCGACGTCTTTGAATCACCTCATACTGAACATCTTTTACCATTAATTACCGGCTAACAATAAACTAGCTCGAATCTGATTGGTTGAAATTCTACCCGCTCTGTTTAATGCCATAGTATCCTGAATGAAAACACTGACGTACAATTGTAGGTCACGTGGTACGCGGCGACGTCATGATATTTTAAATCGAACGCCTACAAAAAGAATGAAAGCAAGAATTATCTTCACTTGATGTCGATACGTTACATGTTGATGCGCGCAATTTTTTGTCATTTCCTGAAATGAGCATCCAACCTTGTACAGAGCTTAGCACAGCTTCTCTTTGTGTATTATTTCACAAAACGAAATTATTTTTTACTTTTCTACGTCCACGATTTCACCTGAGAGAGTTCCTATTGTACGAGTAACATTTATTTTTTTCTTATATTTGCTTCGAATAATTTGACTGTCTCCTTAGCCCAGTCGGTAGTAATCCTGCTTACGAAGGAGGTTTCAAATATTTATGACTGTTTTCTATGATTTAAGTGATTGTATGTATCTAAACTGTCCAATCTGTCAATCTCATAGACATATAAAATTGATAGACCGAGTCTATTTTATCTGTGAGTGACGCCGGCAATGCCTGTCAACGATCTTTGTTTGGGTATACTAGTGCACCTAAACCGCAAATAGTAAAAGTGATTAAAATAAAGCTTTTCATGTATATTTCTGTTCGATAAGTGCACGGAATGTGATAAAAGTGATAACTTGTGTGGTTCCAGGGTGTAAAAACCGCCAGGGTTACCTGAATGAACAAAATAAAGACATTACGTTTCACCGGCAATTTAGTTTTGACTTGAATTTTAAGATTTCGAACCTTATTAAGGTAAAAGTAACTGAAAATCTTATTCAATATTTGTTGTCGGATACATATGTGTAGTTTTGTGATTAAACCATTTGTATTTACATTCGTAATGTAATTATAAATAGTGGGATTCAAACATTTGTATCGCATAGTGTGGTACTTAAGAGACCAATCGTGATATCGATAAATGTATTGATAGTCAACTCAAAAATGAATCGATGTTTTTAATGTCCAACAGGTTTCCACTTGACACTGAACAAAGGCTATTATGGGTCAAAAATATCAAAAAGGCAGACGACTGGTACCCTAAAGAGTATTCAAAAATATGCTCCGCACAATTTTAAGCTGTTGTTTCAGGCAAGGGTACGCGCATAAGTGATTACATTCTGACGTACTACCCACCATATTTGGTAATCATCCAATGTCATATCAACCAGCAAGTAAATTAAGTTTAGTTTAATAATGACGCTCATGTGATACTTGTGTAGACTGATTAATTTAATTATAAAGAAGCCATCATACCAAAATTGTTAGGTATGCTTTAAGGAATGATAAGTCCATAAAACATGTTATAATGAGAGTTTTCTGAAATCACCAGGGCGGGAGCAGGTCCAGAAACTTGTCTAAATTCTATGTTTATAGTTTCTGGTTTAAATATTTTGTATGAGTTAAAAAAAATACATAAAAAAATTTAAACTTTATTAAAAAAAAAAAACATTTACTTAGTCTTTCTTTGGGGCTAGATAATTGTGTTTCTTAGCGGGACCTTACGGCTAAGTGGCGCCAACTAGTGGCATACGTTTTAGGAAACCCTCATTATGACATTTTAATTAAAGAAAATATTTCGTTAACTTTGTGATTTTATTTTTATCCTAAAATGTAGATTTTGAAATCACGATCGAAGAAGATCGTGATTTTGAGTAGGAAATAAGGTTTATTCCTACTGTATTCGCTACCTAATTTGGTAAAAATATTATTATTGACGATAAAAGTATACGATTGAAGACTGGACATCACTAATAGTAATGACATTTTATCTAGTCAGGTTGGTAGCATTGTTCAAGATAATGGAGTCGTTGATGGAGTTCACGACCAAGTAGAGCTACTTTATTTGTCTCTTTTTCCTTATGGAATACGTCTTGAGATGGGGTGAAGGATGACAATAGTTTGTTCATGTATGTCTTAATACACGGAATCTTCCCTATATTTTATCTGAGGTCAATCTATTAATCTGCCAGAAAGGTACACCTAAATCTCAAGTGCCTGTTGCACTTTCCGAACAAGCTCTGTTATATTATATGGAAAGATGCCGTCACAATTTTTATTCTTTTGGATTCATGATCAAAAGAGACTATAAAATTATAAATAGCCTATAAATTGACGATCAATGTGTGATATTCTTCTTTGTTTTTACTATTGTTTACATTGATCATTTATATTTAATGCTAAATTATTAATGTTTTATATTAATTTTTTGACATTATTTTAATGTACGTAAATTATTTGACGGTCATTATTTAACACTTTGAGTGCGGGGAACTCCTGAGGGGAGTTCTCTGTGGGAGGCCTATTTTCGCTACAAAGCGGAAAAATCACGGAATCGGCTACGAGCGTAGCGCGTAGCACTCATCCGCAATGAAAGCGTTAAATTCATATAGATTGACGTAACACTTACTTTATATTATAATTTATTTTGTGAAATAAATATATCTTAATCTATGACAGAGCATGAATGAATATGAAAAGTTCTAATATTGTTGCGAGTGTGAAGTTATGCGATCCGACTAACCCTCGGCGCCATCGCGATTCCGGGTTGCATGGTGTGAAATATGCTACCGGCCACCTCAATGTGGCGCACCAGGCAGGAGGTGGAAATTATGCAACTGGTAACAAGAAAACAACGACCTCACTCCGCAATCAAATTCGCATAGGAACATGGAATGTCAGGGGCCTTCTAAAACCCGGTAAACTGGACGTAGTTGAGAGAGAAATGAAGAGGTGCAACATTACCATCTTGGGACTTAGCGAAGTACATCGCCGTGGTAGTGGTCACTTTACAACGGACAATGACAACGTCATATACTTCTCGGGCGCAGATGACCATAGCCGTAACGGAGTTCCTTTACTGATCCCAAAATCACTCCAAACCGCTGTTAAAGGATACCAAACACCTAATGACAGAATCATCGCTGTCAAATTACATGCACATCCTGTCTCCATAAACATTGTTCAGGTTTATGCCCCTACAGCTCAGTCTGATGAAGTTGAGTCTGATAGGTTTTATGCCGAACTCGCTGCTGTACTGGACGCACTACCATCAAAAGAAGTGACTATTGTATTGGGTGACTGGAACGCAAAGATTGGTACCACTATTGATGATCTCTTCAAAGGCACTATCGTAGGCAACTATGGCTTAGGAAACCGTAATGAGAGAGGCGAAAAATTTCTAGACTTCTGCATAGAAAACCAGCTGTTCATAATGAATTCATGGTTTCAAAACCATCCCAGAAGGCTTTATACTTGGACGTCACCTTCGGGTCATAGAAACCAGATAGACTTCATCACAGTTACATCAAGATGGAGATCATCTGTCGCCAATGCCAAGACTCTTCCAGGGGCGGATTGTGGCAGCGACCATCATCTTCTGATTGCCGATTTTAGACTTCGCTTAAAGAAAATTTGCCGGGCACCCCCACAGACAGTTTCATTGAATAATATGGCTCTAATACATTTCGAGAAGTCAATCGAATCCAAAATTAAAACAGTAGAGTGGGATCCGTTTGACTCAAGTGAAGCAGATTGGCTCCTAATGAAACAGTCTATTAAAGCCGCTGCCAAAGAGAGTAACGCTCTAAATAGAATCGTCCGCAGAAAAGAAGAGTGGATAAGTTCCGAAACGTGGGCCCTGTTAGATGAGAGGAGACTATTGAAGAAGGAAGGCCTAGACACTGACAGTAAACGATCCAAGTACAACCTGTTACACAGAAAGGTCCAGAAATCCTCCAGAAAGGATAAAAACTTGTTCATTAACAGAATGTGTGATGAGATCGAGGTCCATGCTAGTCAATGCCACACTAAGGACCTCTTCAGGAAGGTTAAACAACTTACGGGAACTTTTAAACCGAAAACGCCCATTGTAGACGACGCAGATGGCAATGCCTTGACAGACATGGAGGACGTATTGGAAAGGTGGAGAACCTATTGTTGTGACCTATACCGAGACGAGAAAGGCTCCACTACAGAGAGAAGATGGGATGAGCATACCGAAGAACCTACGATACTCCTTTCGGAGGTACAGAATGCTATTAAAAAGCTAAAGCACAAAGCAGTAGGACCGGATGGTGTATCAGCGGCTATGCTCCAGAATTTGGGTACAGAGGGTACCAACATCATACACAGACTGTGCAACAAGGTCTGGAAGACCGGCCAATGGCCACAGGACTGGACACAATCCGCCGTCATCCCTCTACACAAGAAGGGGTCTACAAGAAAGTGTGACAACTACCGTACACTATCGCTGATGTCACACGCTAGTAAAATCCTTTTGCATGTGATTAATGCTAGACTATCTGCATTTACAAATCAGCAGATCCCTTGTGAACAAGCTGGTTTTGTTGCTGGGAAGGGGACCAGAGATCAAGTTATGAATGTTCGTGTGCTCATTGAGAAATGCCGAGAGTTCAATAAACCGGTGATCCTGTGCTTCATAGATTATGCCAAGGCATTTGATTGCGTGCAGTGGAGGACAATGCTGGATGTGCTTGTAGAGATGGGAGTACCTGAGCACCTAGTATTTCTGACACAGAATCTTTATCTAGATGGTACAAGCTTTGTTAAGTTAGATGACAAGATGTCCAAACCGTTTAGTACAGAACGAGGAGTTCGCCAGGGCTGCATTTTACTATTTAACTTGTATGGCGAGTACATCATGAGGAAGGCACTGGAGGGCGTGGAGGTTGGCATAAAAATAGGCGGCCGAAAGATCACCAACCTGAGGTATGCAGATGACACCACTATTGTAGCATCTAACGAGGAAGAAATGGCTTTTCTGCTGAAGAAAGTGGAAGGAGAAAGTATCAGACTTGGATTAAAAATTAACCATAATAAAACCAAGATCATGGTTGTGGACAGAGCACAAGTACTTCCTAAATCCAATGCTCTAGATAGCTATGAGAAGGTGGAGCAATTTGTATACCTAGGGTCTCTAATAACAAATGGTGGTGGTAGCACACAAGAAATTCGCCGACGTGCTGGGATGGCTAAAAGTGCTATGGCTAACCTCAAAAAGTTGTGGAAGAATCGTGGTATAAGTCTTGGTACCAGGATGCGTTTGGTGCGGACACTGGTCTTTTCTATCTTTATGTATGGTGCGGAAACCTGGTGCATCAAGAGTTCGGACAGGAGCAAGATAGATGCGTTCGAGATGTGGTGTTGGAGAAAGATGCTAAACATCCCTTGGACCGCTATGAGAACTAATGAATCCATTCTGAGAGAGCTAAGCATATCTAAACGTCTCTCAACAATCTGCCAAGAGAGGGTTCTCAAATTCTTTGGGCACATAATGCGATCACCACACCACAGTCTCGAGCGTGACATCATACTGGGTCAAGTTGAGGGCAAGCGTGCTAGGGGGAGAGCCCCTGCAAGATGGTCGGACCCTATTAGACAAGCCTGTGGTACCATGCAGAAGGCAGCCCACATAGCCCTTGATCGCGAAAAATGGAAGGACATAGTTGTTGGTCACGATCCTCAGTCATAAGGGAACGACGAAGAAGAAGAAGATGACAGAGCAAAAACGTATAAAATTACCATTTTTCTTTCTATGTGTTTAATTTAACAAAATCCCTTCTTCTATTTTTAATGGTCCTGCTTAACACTTTCATTGCCGACGAGTACTACGCGCTACGCTCGTAGCCGATCCCGTGATTTTTCCGCTTTGTAGCGAAAATGGACCTCCCACAGAGAAATCCCCTCGGGAGTTCCCCGCGCTCAATGTGTTAAGTATTTTCCTTCTCCTTTCAAAATCTTCTCTACAAAAATTCATGACAGATGGGTGTTTTCGATCAAAATTACAACAATGATTTAGTACACGTCTATAACATAATATTGTTCACATTATTTCGTGGCTATCTCGTTCTTGTGTATTGTATCAGTACAAAACAGCATCCGCTTAATAACCCTGACCCTTTATCTAATCAGTATTCCATGAGAACACTAAAATATTCATCTTACTGCGGCTTAGTCAGTATTGCTACGGGTTACGAATCTTAAGTGTCTTCAATGTAAACTTATAATACATAGGTACTAACAATAGATTGAACTTTCAATAAACATTTAAGTAGAACATAGGTAGCTGCACGTTAGATATTTTATACAAAAAGATTAAACATTTGTCTTGGAATAAGTATTCATCAAATTAATATCCAGTTTAATATAAATAAATATAAATGAAACAGGGGGGCTACCACGATCTAATACTACGATTCAGTTTAAAACCCACGAGTAAACAAAATCTCGATGTGCCAGTTTTATCTAATAACTGTCGGAAACTGACAAGCTTAACCTAAACAGAATGGCATTTTGAGAGATCATGATAGCTCCGCAGGCAACTGTGAAATTGTATACTCCATTTCAAATACCATGGCCTAATTTCACATAAAACTTTGAAGTGGAATCGGGCCATGGTATTTGAAATGGAGTATACCATGAATGCTGGTGGCATTTTCTTGTGCTGATACGTTGAGTCTTACATCATAGAGACATCATTAGCCTACGATAGTCTACTGTTGGACGGAGGCCTCTCATATTAACTTTGCGTACAGATTCATTAGGAGGTAAATGCCCTTAATCGCCACGCTGGGTAAGCGGATTGGCGATCGCAGTAATGTATCCAATCCACTATAATGACGCTGCTGTCCATCATCAATCTTTTATGAAATTATGGTCAGTGGCACTTCAATCCCTTAGTCGACTCTTATGACACCCACATGAGGAGTTTGGGTGATGGTAAATCTATTCTTACTGCCGTCACCACACGCCAACGGCGCTGAGTCTTGCTGATGTAATATGAGACCGAAGAGCTAGTCATCGGTCTCGAGTTCCGAAATCGCGAAATGTAAGTTACTATTACACGTATTTCCAACTTTACTAGGCCCCTAGTTGTAGCTCTTTTCATGGTTTGCGCTCGACGTTAAAAATGAAAGATAAAATGTTATCTTGCGTAAACTTATCCTGTAGACTGCCTTACGTATAATAGCGCAGAGTTGGCATGAAACTAAAGGAAAACTTTATAAGTTTGTAACTCTATCAAAATGAAATTATCTACGCTCGTACCAAAACTGGCCACTCGGCCAAGTCTTGGGCATAATAAAAACGTTTATTGGGTTATATATTTTTATATGATAGGGACACAGATAGGTTTTATTACAATTTGATGTGGTAGATACCAATTTATATTAGCTGTTAACGACGCCCTTAGGAATTTATTTCAATCGAAGCATTGACTTTGCAACCGGGGTCCTATATCAAATGTAAATAGTACACTTACACTCAATGTGTCTAAATAGATATGATATGATTCATAGGATGTAGGTCCCTTCTCCCTACCACAATGACCAGGAGACAATCATCATATCATTATATTACTTCTACATATTCATTAGTAAGTACAGGTTATCACACATAACTTAAAAGATAATTTACTAACTAGAATACCTAGCTCAATTTCAGATTCCCAGTAAGCCGATAGATACTTAGAATCAGGTACCTAATTTAATCTAGACATTCAGAGCTCTCTCGCTGATTGAATTGCAGGCTTTAATTGGAGCTCCTTTGAGTTTCCAATCTGTTTTCAACTACGGTTTAGTTGAAACGAACAAGTGACGACTTCTATCAACTCTGTGCTTTTACAATCATCTCATCAGATTTCGATTTGAAGATATGTGTGCAGATATCATTGCAGGCCGGTGACCGTGTGGTGACGGCAGTAAGAATACATTTTTCCACCCCAACTCTTCCAGCGGGTGCCGTAAGAGTCGACTAAGGGATTGAAGTATTGAAGTGTCACTAACCATTCTTTGGGTCAAAATTCTTTTTGTTGTTTTGTTTTATACCACTCTGTCTCGCTTTTAGTGGCTGTTTTGACTCAGTTTCAAAAAATCCGGTGCACTTGTATTTCTATTTCACGTTAGATTTTAATCCATACATGAGAAATAGAAAACAAAACATCACCTCATACAAAAATCACCACTGCATCACGTTGTTTAGGGACACAAAATAAGACAACGAAAAGAATTTTGACCCCTTTGGTAGAATATTGATAATGGGCAGCAGCGACGTCATAATGGACACATTACTGCGATTGCCTATCCGCTTGCCCAGCGTGGCGATTAGTCAAATTATGAGAGGCCAACGTCCAGCAGTGGACTGAAAAAGGCTGATGATGATTATAATTGTAGGTCATATTTTTAAACTGCGTTTGAGATCACCGGCGGATGGGCAGAAGCATTTTAAAATACGGTGTACTTATATATTATAGTATAGGTATATAATTATGTCGCCCGCCCGCCCAAGTTCAGATATAAATCTTTCTGTTTTATCATCTGTGATTGCTTAAGCATTTATAAGAGTGTCTAAAGTAATACTGTCGTGTTTCCAAATAGAATCGTGACCAATCGCGTGTTTCGATCTTGGATTTGTACGTGTTAAACTGCATTTCAAGAATTTATGGAACTAAGATTTTGATGTTGAATTAGCAGCCAGTAATCGTCTAGTAAGGAAAAACCCACAAATATTAACACCATAAAGCGAGGAAATGCCGCCAGCATCCTCGGTATAATGCCGCAAGGGCCTATCTTTAATATAGGTTAGGATGTTCAAAAATATTGAAAAAAAAACACCAGTGGGCTAGCAAATCTCGTGTTTCAAAACAACTCCCCGCCACACGTCTTCTTTAGACACATCACATCACAAGCCTTAATTGAGCTTACTGTGGGCTACTAAACTAGGTCGACTTGTGTAAGATGCCCCAATATATTTATTTATTATTTAATATCCACCTATAAAAATTTAAACCGCGATTTAAATATAGTTGTGATTGGTCCATTAAAGTTTTGATTGGCTATATTCTATAAACTTTTGTCAAAGATGTTGCACCGCAATATGCGCGGTGTTAAGAAAGTGCTATATCCTGGTCATCGTGGCACAATTGAACACTTGTTGTCCATGTTATATGTACCTATATGGTTGCAGGTTGCAGACATTAATATAACGGGTTGAATCTCAAATTAAAGATAAATGTATAAACCATCATGATAACAATCTAAGTACTCTGAGTATTTCAGCAACAAACGTTCCAAAATATCATCGCAGATTTGGCAACATTTCTGATGCCTTGAAATATTCTTCAAAACCTAAGATTAAAAGGGTTTTTAATAAATATATTCCCTTTGGGAGCGGCTTATGAATTCTGAGAGCCTTCACTACATTGAAAGCCTCTAAAGAACTTCCATTCAAACGGAGTTATCAAAATACGATTCACAGTACTCGTACCTTTAATATTCCCCCCGGTTTTGAGGTTGTTCATTTTGTTTACTTTAAGCTTTTTGATAGCAATTTTATTTGAGTAAAAGCACCATCATTTTTTGTTTATGTGTATTTAAAATGGAATTCGGAGAAAGGTTATGATTTTTTACACATTATTATGAAATTTCATTTTATTGTCTGAAAGAATACGGTTCACAAAATGTATAACTGATTTATAACTGATTCCTTTTAGTCTGCAGGAACGTTTTGAACTGGGTACAAATTTCTTTAGCGATTATCTATATACTCGTATAAATACCTCTTCTTTTCTTTTAAACTCGTTATTTTATATTTTATAATTACCTAGAATCTACTAAAACCGAGTTACCGAGGGTCGAACCCTACCTGGGACGTTAGTGAACAAGGTATTTTTTCTTTGGTATACGACTTTGGTAGGTATCTAAGATATGTATGTAATTTTTACCCACAGTAGTAGTGTAACTACTTTAAAAACACAAATCAAAATATTATATGAAATAATTTTATTTGTTCCACAAAAACTTGAATAACTACCTACCTAGAAATTATACCTATATTGTGAGATGCATTTTAGCTGAAATGCAATGTAGAAATTTAATGTTCACGTATCCTGCTAACGCGTTTTCCGCATGCTATTATATAACGTACAAAGACGTGTTTCATTCGGTTGCAGTTGCACTAAAGGCCCTGTTTTACCATCTCTGAAAAAAATATATACGAGTATAATTATGTAAGATAAATTTAAACTAATTAATTGAATCCGTTGCTTTGTGTGAGTCCATATTAAACGATTAATTTATTATTACTTTGATATTTCACGACACAAAACTTGCAAGTTGATTAGTAAAACACTAGTAATATATATTTTTTTCCTAAATATGTTATTTCTTCTTAAATATGTAATTAAGAAAGTTAATTTATCTAAAGTACTTGTTTGTTTATTTCAATGACTAACTTGATCTATGTCATAGACCCCTTAAAGTGTATTTATTTGTTTTATGAAAACTTGAAATATAGAACAAAAATGATTTTAATATTTTCTTCTGTTACCGCGAGGATTACACATGAAATAAAACTATGAAAACGGATGAACTCGCGTATATTAACTAATTTTAACTTCATTCCGACGTTTAGAACACTTTACAGGGTTCGTGGTCTGTGGATGACTGACAATGGAGGAAATTTGATAAATCTACCTCTATCAAAATAAGATGGATAAGTACAAAACTACCCACAAAGAAAAATATACTAATTCACAGACAATAAATTTAAAAACAATACACAGACAATAAAATAAAAATGATTTTACTAATTTGGTGTTCTCAATGTGACGCCAGCTTATGTAAAGAGGTAAAGCAGGGAGGAAATTGGACCAGCCGCCTGGCAATATTAATTGCGCAGCTTTTACAAACTTTAGTGTTTGTACTGTGCAATGAAAATAACGCGTCTCTTTTTAGGGTTACGGTGCTTCCATTTAATTGTATTCACATTACATCATCACTTCATCAGCCGATATCAGTCTTCTGCTAGACAACGGCCTCTCCTATTGCCTATGCTTATAAGCGCATTAGGAGATGCCTATAATCGCTAAGCTGGCCAAGCGGGTATTATTATTGGAATGGATTGTACTGTTATTATAACATAAAACAATGTGATGTGTAACATAAACAGTGTGATGAACAATTTAAGTACAATTTATATAAATAGATTGAATCTAACTAATCAACAAAACCTAACCATTATCTAAGATTGGCCTTTGTGGCATTGTACCGAGGATGCTGACGGCATTTCGTCACTGTATCGCAATACTGATGCGTTATGCGAGGAAGTCGCCAGCTCTTATGGAGTACAATCTTATAGAATACCGGAATCTTTAAGAGAGAAAGATTACGTTACATAACATTTTGTGACGTCAACGTTGGAGCACCATTCAAGAGCCAAATTGTTTCAACCCTCTACCTATTTCAGTTTTTGATTTAATCCGGGATTTGGGGTAGGTATTGTCACTAGACCCCGTACCCTGTCGCATTGAAATTACTTTTTTGTAGAGCTTGAATGTTTTTTCATCGACCACCGGCTCGATATCAGAGTTCAGTTTTTGTTATGGTAGAGTATTAAAATTCTTTTCTCAAACTTGCTACGGAATGTTGATGTTACTTACTTTAAATTAAACCCGGAAATACTATGTATCCGGTGTCATGTCCTAAGATGATATGTAAAGAGATTTCATGTATTTATTTCACACCTAGGACTGCAAACAAACTGTCTTTTGTTTTGAAACGTTGTGACACTAGGTTTTGACATTCAGCCACAGAAAAAAAAATAACCTTAGAACCAATGTCTATACCACCAGTTAAAAGTATACCTCAAACAGATTAAAAAAAAGTTTGGTGCGAATGTTTTTTTTAAATGTTTTACGATAGTGTACTATGGTTTATTTACAAATGAAATAGTATGGTTCGGCGAAATCGGTTCGTTTTATTTCATGGCAAGTTTGAGAAAAGCACTAGGTATACAAATCTCGGCGAGAAGCAGGGTTACAGGCCGCGTATCCCTATCTGGCCTCAGTTCCTTCGGCCCGATATATCTACTTGGCCTGTAACCCTTCGTTTCCCGTCCTCTATAGTAATGTACTATTCAATTAAATTATAACTCTTTATTTTAAAAGCAATAAATAAACACATGATGCGATAAAAGCAGGACATCAAAAGGAAGCCACAATTAATTGCAGACCTTTTGCAGTTCTTTTTAATATTGTTTGTTCAATTGCAAAAATCAATCACATGCGTGCATGCACGCATGGACATGTTTGCGTAGCATAAAAATGGATACCTATGACGACAGTCGATAAAAAATGCAATGGCAGTGCGATCAGATATCGTGATCTAATTTTGTAACTATAACCCGTTCGGTGATAGACAGAAAGACTATGAAGGAAAAGTAAGTAGTAAAGGAATCTTAAAATATTCAAAAAAATGTAATCCATTAGAGAATCATCTTGAGCTTTAATAAATCCAATACGAAAAGGTAAAATTTAAATACAATCTATATTCGTTCCCTACCGTGTACTACTTACAATAAGCCTATTACAACTTGTCGCATTCAATATTCAATAGGATAATCTTAGCGCTAAATTGCATTGGGTAACTAAGGTAAGACGGGGGTAGACCGAACAAAAAGCCTCAGCTCACTAACGGCGTAAAATTAACAAACCTTTTGTTAGTTTTACAAATAGTAAAATACTCTCAGTCTCTAAAATACTTTATTTTCTGCAGAACTTTATGTAGAAGCTGTGGACTGGTAGTCGGGTGATAGTTTCACTTAATCTCATATAAACTTTTATACACTAAGCACATCAGTGCAAATACTTACTACAAATAGTATGTCATTTTGTAAAACTCTCGCCCTCTTTGTTGCAAGCCAGAGATAAAAATTGTGAATCATGTGAAACGAAGTTGGGAAAAATATTAGAGCCGGTTCCATACTCGTGGTTTGGGGCTTAGCGAGTAATTTGCGTTGTTCGTGCCAGCTCATAACAAAGTTTCCTTATCTCTCTGGATAAAGTTGATTGATTTATAATCCTAGTACTTATAAATACAATTTTTGGTTGTTTACCGAACTTACACGGCGCTTCATCTCTTTACTCTTTCCTGATTAGCCAGTAAGAACAGAGGATTAGTAGGATTAGTATTTGATTGGCTAGGGGATGATGGGATGCCAAAAAAAAGATAGGTACCTTAATAGTTGTTTAACTATAAAACATACCAAATCATTGTACGTAATGGTTATACGGATATCATCTCACGTCTGAGCCATATCTATAAGCTGTTTTCAAGAGTTGACGACTTCCAGCGTCCCGAACAACCCGGGTTCCGAAGTGGCTTTAGTACCGTAGACCACATCAATACGTTTCGTCAGGTTATACAGAAGACAGAGGAATATAACCTGCCTGCCCCTCTGATTAGCGTTTGTGGACTACGAGAAAGCCTTCGATTCGACCGAAACATGGGCAGTACTACAGTCTCTCCAACGGTGCCAAGTCGACTACCGCTGTATCGAAGTTTTGAAGTGTTTGTACGAAAACGCCACTATGTCAGTCCGACTCCAAGATCAGAGCTCGAAGCCTATTCTGCTGCAGCATGCAGCAGCTGCAGTATGACGGTCATTAGCGCCAGGTTCGCTGACATTCCCAGTCTAGATAGCGCTAGTAGCACGGCAGTGCCCACTGCACCCCCTGGTGGGCAGTTCCTCGTGGTTTGAGCCTTAGCGAGCAATTTTTCTGCGCAAAGAGGTGTGCTCTTGTTTTCGAGACTAAGATTCCAGTTGGGTCATCGCGCCATACAAGGAAGTAACTATGCAGTCCTTACCTTCGTAGTTGCTTATTGCTCTGCATGACGATCATCAGAGCCAGATTTGATGACATCCCCAGTCCAGATAGAGCTAGTAGCGCGGCAGTGATTATTGCGCCTTCTGGTGGTTAGTTCCAAACTCGTGGTTTTAGGCTAAGCCAATAATTTTCCCACGCAAAGAGTGTGCTCTTATTTTCAAGACCAAAACTCATTTTCGACCATCGCGCCAAACAAAGAAGTACCTATGCAGTCCTTACCTTCGTAGCTGCTTCTTGCTCAGTATGACGGTCATCGGCGCCAGATTTGCTGACATCCCCAGTTTAGATAGAGCTAGTAGCGTGGCAGTGATTATTGGGCCTCCTAGTGGTTAGTTCCAAAATCGTAGTTTTAGGCTTAGCCAGCAATTTGCTCGCGCAAAGAGGTGTGCTCTTATTTTCAAGACCAAGACTAATTTTCGACCATCGCGCCAAACAAGGAAGTACCTAATGCAGTCCTTACCTTCGTAGCTGCTTCTTGCTCAGTATGACAGTCATCAGAGCCAGATTTGCTGACATCCCCAGTCCAGACAGCGCCAACAGCGCGGCGGCACTCGCCGCGCCCCCTGGCGGGCAGAACCGCGTGTGGTTGAGGATGGAAGAATTGCTCGCCCCGCCTGACCCGAAACGCAAGTTTGCGCCGATCATAGCAACCGCCGATCCTGGAAGCGGATATTGTTATTAATTATTTTAGACACAGGTAGATCTTCAACTTTAAAATAACATCAGTGATTCTTATACCTACATATTAATACAATCAGTATCAAATACTGCGTAGCATGAAAAGTATCCAAATATTACTGTAGTTAAGAACATCATTACGTATACCATGACAATAGAGGAGTGTTCAGGTAATTGTGAGTACCCTAGCCGCTCCGATATATCTGATAGTGACTGTACTGTCATAGTAACAAACTATTTGTCCACTTTGAGTCCAACACAAAATTTGACGCTGATTGTAGAAAAAAATTAAAGTAACAATTTGTATCTATTTATAGTGCATGCAGTATTGTCAGACTTTGAAAAGGGACTCGACAAAGCATAAAGTTACAATAGCATTATAGTACCTACCTATTACCTACTATAATGCTGGTTTTCAGTTGGACCCTTTTGAGTAATATTTTTAAATTCTTGCTGCTTAAGCTAGATATTGTACTCACGAATATGTTGCCTTAAATAAACTATAACATTCGTACCGCTGTCATCATGCCAACGCTCTGTACTTAGTTTAACTGTCGAGAAAAATAAACGTTTCAACGTTGGAAATAATCCTCAGTGTGTAAATACACCCTTGTAGTAGCGTTTGGTATACTGTTTTGTTTTATTTTATTTGTTCTGTTTTATTGCAATTAAACAATTCTGCAAAATATCTGCGAGTAAAATGTATCGTATTGTAAACTGCAAGAACTTTTTACGTATAATATATGCATACTGGAATACAAAGTTCTAAGGATATATAAAAATTGATTAAAATGTAAGGCAAGACAGCCCGATTTCCCATGCTTCATCATCATCAGCCTCTCTCAACCCAGTGCTGGTCGCAGGCTATGGGTGGGTACACTATAAGTATGGATTGGACGCCCATAATTGCCACGCTGGGCAAGTGGATTACTATATATACTCCATGTTCGAGCACATAAAGCGAGCGTTCGTACGTATTACGTCATTATCGCCTGGGCAAGTATTGTTACAACAGATGACCCTAAGAGTGTTATTTTAATGTAAATGTAATTTAGTGCCAATACCAATTCTAGCGTAAGTAATCAATGTTGTTGCTACACTTGTTACTGGGCGTTCCGTTTTGATAAGAATTGCGGAACGATAATGAGGAATCCAAGCGGTTAAAAATCTCAGGCTTACTATCTGAAGGGTCCACGGAAAGAACATGTCTAGTCAATTCAAATTACAGAAGGAAAAACCACCTTACTTTTATCAGAATAAGATGTGAATTCGCCCTGACTTTTTAAGCACTGCTTCAACATGACATGCTTTTCTGTGGACCCTTCATCTATCATTAGTTGTACTGAGACCATACGAACGCGTGCAATTTTAAATTCCGTCGTCAAATTTGCTTGCTTCATTGTGTTATAGTCTCAGTAGGTACGATATTCCGTAAGAAAGGTCTTATTAAAATATTATCGAATCGGGTTACTCGCGTATTTAAGTCGATGATTGCTCGACATGTTTCGACTTATTAAGAGAGTCCTCGTCCGGAGCACCCTCGGCCAAAGCCCGACGCATACTCTTAATGAGTCGAAACATGTCGAGCTATCATCGACTTCAATACGTGAGTTAACCCGGTTCGATAATATTTAAATATGTTTGTGTCTTATGTTAGCTATAATTCTAAGTCAGGTCTTATTGTAACCCATGCAGGACCAAATCCTATTAAATACCGAGGAACCCCACGAGAAGCTGCACTGCGGTGGAGCCTTAATTGTCCCTTCGACGAACCTTCGCTTTTTGTCGGTGGTTTGTTCGAGGGTCGCCCGCTCTGATTAAACTTGCCGTAGTGTGTGTATAATGTAAGCATATTGTGGAGATCGTGACTAGCAAGTGTTTTATAAAGTTTACTTATTGCATGAAATAAAACTATTTAAACGCGTATGTTAATTAAATTTGCTATATCCCGACGTTTTGAACACTTTACAGGGTTGAGAATATATTTGTCACTACCCCAACTCTTCCCGCGGGTTTTGTAAGAGCCGACTAAGGGATTGGAGTGTCACTGATTATTCTTTGATAGAAGATTTGATGGGTAGCAGCGTCATCGTAGCGTACACAATTATTGCCATCGCCAATCTGCTTGCCTATAGCGTGGCGATAATGGGCAATTACCTCTTAATGCACATAGTTAATAGGAGAGGCTTACGTCCAGCAGTGGAGTGAAACAGACTGATGATGTACTATAAAAATACCTAACAATTCAAATGTTTCCATTTGTCTGTTCGAATATTTCTCTCAATTACATTTTTAAGGTTTTTATTCCAAACCAAATAAACCGAGTGAAATAAATGCAAATACACGACACCCACACCGTGAAACAGGACTAATGGAATAATAAAATGTAGCACCTATTTTTATTTAAAAATATGATATTTCCGTCACTGACAAAACCATCAGTCTGTATCGCGAGCCACGAACGAAGTGTTGTCTCCATGTCACACTTACGTACGAAATCAAAGTGCAAGAGAGAAAC
>JALPQI010014446.1:0-27949 GCA_025490895.1 Thaumatotibia leucotreta | reverse complement strand
CCTGACAATCAAAAAATACGAATAGACTTGACGAAATAACCTGTACCTAAAAAAAACCATTGTAATAAATAATTTAAACAAATTGTTGTTATGATAAAAAGTACTGGAAATGTTAAAAAGTATTCAAAAAACCAAAAAAAAAAGAAAAAATATTTCTTTTTGGTGGAATTAGGTCTCAAAATATTTTTTGTTTATTTTGATGTCATGAATGCATAGTTACAATCTTTCGGAATGTTCGCGAGCACCCTGTATACATTTGCGTATTTTTTCTCCTTCTTTTTCTAATACGACCTAATCAAATTAATCAAAACTGCATTTCAAATTTGAACCCTAATACAAGTCAATAGAGTTCGAAACCATAGCCATGGCCATATAATTATACCTTACCCCACCTTACCTTACCTGTCAAACGCAAACTAAGATGTATACATAAATGCTCAAAAATATGTTCCAGTGCACTTTAAATCAATGTAATAAGACTGTTAGTACGGTAAAATCGTGCATCATTTTACTAAACTCGCAAATCAAATAGTATCGCTGCATTTTTGGTATGTTGTTTAGACACCATAAGACAGTATAAAACCCCATTTTCCAAGCAAAAAAAAGTTGTGCTAGTTGCGTATTACGTGAAAAACTGCGAAATTTACGGTCATTTTTTAATTACTAATTTTTATTACAAGACTCTTACGTTTTTTGGTATCACGTGTTATCAAACGTTTAAAGATTAATAAATTTCCAACAAGTTGAGCTAACATGCTTTACCCTAGAGGTCTTATAGTTTCAGAAATTCGAGACTTGAAAAAGTACTCTTTTTTGTAAACTAGATAAAACTGTGTGTTTTGCTAACGTTTTCAGCTTAATATCGCCTCACCTAATTATGCTACGAAAAACATGCAATAATGACCTTATAGCGCACCTAATATTCTTTAATTTAAGGGTAAATTCACGTCAGTAAACTTTGTAATTGAAAATAAAAACGCGAAATACAAAAGGCAGGAGGCCCGCTATCTAAGTTTTTCATACAAATCGCAAGTCGTGTTGCAAAGCTGCACTTTTGGTATATTATATAGACCCTATAGGGATATACGAAAATGCATTTATAACAAGAAAAACAAAATAATAATTTCGGCATAGGACGCAAAAAACGGAAAAAAATTCGGACCTTTTTTAGTTTTGAACGTTTACCTAACTAAAAAACTATTATCTTTTTGATACTAATTGCTATGAAACATAGGAAGAATATTAAATTTGAAACAATTTTAGCTACGTTGCATCACCGTAACTTATATATATATATTAGGGTGGATCGATTTTTTTATTTTCGGGTAATCATAAAATAATCTTTACGAATCGATACTATGCGGCTAGAAAAACAAAAAATATTACGACCATTTTTGGATATTTTATCATTATGGACCCCATATAGAAGCCCGAAGATTGGCCTTATTTTTAAGGTTTTTTTAAGAAAACTCGGATGAGCAAGGATATTTTCTGTTTTAATTTTATGGATAAACAAAATAAGATTGTTTTTCATAAATTTAAGGTTTGTGTGATTTAATTATATGATAATTGTTCGCAGTACCTCCAAAAAATAATTTTCAACTTTGAGGCTCTTGGGGCAGTACTTCCCGAATGATTATCGTAAAAAGATATATTGTTGAAAAAGTTATTGTTTAGACAGGTTATTCCTATAGGGCCGCGTTTCAGAAAATCCTGAAAAAAAATTTTTGTCTATACATTGAAGTATGAAAAAAAATTTTTTTTTTCGGATTTTTGGAACCGCGGGCCAATAGAATGATAGTCGTAAAAAGTAACATTCTGTAAAAATATACCTTATTCCGATATTCATTTGGTAAGTACTGCCCCAAGAGCCTCAAAGTTGAAAACCAGTTTTTGCCGATACTGGTTATAATTTTCATATAATTAAATTGTGCAAATTCTAAATTTATGACAAATAATGTTATTTTGTTTCTACATAAAAATAAAATCGAAAATATCCACGAACTACTGACTTTTCTTAAAAAAACCTTAAAAATAGAGTCAATTTTTGGGCCTATAAACGAAGTACAAAATAAAAGTAAATCCAAAAATGATCATAATATTTTTTATTTCTCTAGCCACGAAGTATCGATCCATAAAGATTATTTTATGAATTTTCAAAAATAAAAAAATCGATCCACCCTAATATATATATATTGAGATACGACATTCCAGAAAGTACCCTTCTATCACAAAATTTTAGGTTACGATAAAGTTATTCACTAAATATTGGCAAAACGTTCGCACTTAGAAAAAAAAGTAATTGTAGATAATAACTACAATAAATTTGGAACAAGTTGAGCCGATAACAATTACTGTAAGTCCTATAGCTGGAGGTATACGAGGCTTCAAAACAGGCCTTTTTGTTCTTAACTTAATCAAGGGCACTTTTTGAAATGTCGTATCTCAAAATCTATATAACTTACGGTAATGCAAGGTAGCTCAAATCCTTTCAAATTTAATATTCTTTCTAAGTTTTGTAGCAATTTGTATGAAAAAGATAATAGTTTTTTAATTAAACGTCAAAAACTAAAAGACTTTTTTTAAGTTTTTGACGTCCTATGCCGAAATTCTTATTTTGTTTTTCTTGTTATATGCATTTTCGTATATCCCTATAGGGTCTATATAATACGAGTATACCAAAAGTGCAGCTATGCAACACGACTTGCTATTTGTATCAAAAACTTAGATAGTGGGCCTCCTGCCTTTTGAATTTCGCGTTTTTATTTTCAATTACAAAGTTTACTGACGTGGTTTTACCCTTAAATTACAGAATATTAGATGCGCTATAAGGTCATTATTGCATGTTTTTCATAGCATAATTAGGTGAGGCGATATTAAGCCGAAATCATCAGCAAAACTCAAAATAAAGCTAGTTTACAAAAACGAGTACTTTTGGAAGTCTCGAATCTCTGAAACTATAAGAGCTACGGTAATGTTTTGTAGCTCAATTTGTAGTAAATTTATTAATCTCTAAACGTTTTCTAACATATAATGTCAAAAAACGTAAGGTTTTTTAATAAAAATCAGAAACTAAAAAATGATTGCAAATTTCGCAGTTTTTCACGTACTACGTAGCTAGCACAACCTTTTTTTGCTTGGAAAATGTGGTTTTATAGTACCTAAACAACATGCCAAAAATGCAGCTATACTGCATGCTTTGCGAGTTTAATGTAAAGTTTGACCGTACTATGTCGTAACATTTATACGAGGACTCTTTAAATACATATTTTGCACTTGAATGTACTCTCAAGTTCAGATTACAAAAAGTTGAATCAAAACGTGCCTCCGCGAGATATTTCCACGTCATTCATGAAAATAAGTTCAACAGCCAGCAGTAAATGAGTTTCCAAGGAATCTATTTAAAACCTGGCGCTTTTGTCAAGCGGCAAGAGGCTGCAAATCGCTACTTAGCCGCTTATCTCGGGTATTTACTCTGTGACTTTAGACATTGCGGATTAAGAAAATGCTGTTAAAAATTTGTAGAACGTTTTTTAATTTAACTGGGTTAACATATCTTAGGCCGTGTGGTCGGCAGTAAGAATACATTTGTCACCACCCTTTTTCCCTTGGGTAACGTAAGAGACGACTGAGAGATTGAAGTGTCACTGACCACTCGTTGTATGTAGATCGCATATGTACAATCTGAATATCTTCAAGGTAAGAGTAAGTAGGCTAGTGTGTCTAATTCTTGTTTCTTGTGCTTCTCGTGTATTTTTATTTATTTTTTAGAGATATTATACCTATTGAACGATCTACTTTTAAAATTAACTTGACTACTTACTCTTGAAGTGTAATATGATACCAGTGATAGGTAGATGATGGTATAATTAATACCCACCTAGACCCGGTAGATCTGCAGCAACACCCTTTAAAATACGGTAGGTATTCACATAAAACTGCGATCGCCAATCCTGCCAAGCGTGCCAAGTATGACAATACTGGGGGAGGTCTATGCTGCCCTCGTAGTGAAGAATGCAGTAATTGCAAAAACGTCATTTCGAGATAAACTTGATTTAAGGTTTTCTTTAAAACTAAGCGTCTAGCGAGACGAAATAATTATATGTTGTGTTTTCTAAAACTGTTATATAATATGTTCAATGATATTATAATATTAAAAGTTAGAATATATGTAGGTACACATTCAATTTTAAAGTCGATTACTGCAACTTATCTTTGCATTTTTTTTGCTACAAGCGATACATGCTAGATAAGTATGCAATAAAAGCGTCGAATACTGCATTTATATCTAGACTACATAAATTACTGCATTTCATACTTGAATGGCAGTTCAATTTAAAATAAGTTTTCAAAGAAGGAATGCAGTTTAACTTTATGTCAGAAACTATATGGCACAGACTGTTTAAAAAATACATTAAATTGTGTCCAAAACTAGGTACTAGGTATTGATTATCATGTTTACAAGATCAGAAAACAGAAGAGAAAATAAAACTGCGTTTTAGTAATGTTGTGTGTTGTATTTTTAAACTGCAGTATTGACCTGTGCGACACGCCGACCCTTTCGTTATACTAGGGTAAAACGCAGCAATAGCACGTACTGCGGTTCAGCCTAGTTTAGCGTTGTAGATATTTTTCACTATGTTTTTTGTAAAATGCATGCATGCATTATTTTTTCGAAAAAAGTCAAAATCTTAATTTTGTCGATTACTGCGTTCTTCACTACGAGGGCAGTATGTTAACCCGGCCTTTAATATAGCAACCATAAAACAAGTGGTAAATGAAGCCATTGAAAGAGTCGCGGCCAGTATACTGAATCAGCACGGCCTTGGATCACCAGTGGAAGCGCGGAGGGCCAGCTGAATTATGCCGCGGCCACGACATTGGTCTAAGGCGACCGGCTTAGCGGAAAACCATACGTATGAGAGCGAGTACCCATATCGGCATCCCGAAATTCGATCGTTACACGAAACGTGATTCGTTGATTTCGTAGAGTGGGGGATAGAACAGCGAATGCTCTTTTGGTCTGCATGCATCTTTAGAACAATGTCGTGAACGGGCCTTTATGATGGGCCATGGAAAATTCGTTCGACGTCCATCGGCGGAACCATCAACTCTCAGTATCGGATGAGAATAATGATGATGATGATAATAAGCTACGTCGTATACGAGAAAATGAGGTGCCAGGTAATGTTAGTAAGCTCAGCTCAATGGCTGGAATAATTAAGGTCAAGATTTATTCGACTGAGTTCTCTAACCGGAGTGAACTGGCGCGTGGAATACGTATTTAAGCCATGCATTCAGTGAATGCAAGCTTCATTCTAAGTTATAGCAACAAAAAGGGTGTGACTGGTTTTTAGAAATACTTAAAAACTGGGTATTGTTTTTTTTATCCCCATGTTATCCCCATCCGAACTGAAGGTTAAATTATTCTTACTCAGGATCACGAGTTCTTTCAATCCTTTTAGGATAAATAATGGTACTCGTATCGTGGAATTGTATTTTTTTTATATGGAATATTTATTTTCACATAAGAATCTGAAGAACTTATGATTCTGCATTGACAGGGTGAAAAAATATAAATATACCCACATTCGAGTATCTACAGGGTAAACGATATGAATGAAGTGTTACCACTTTCAGAGGACTGGGTTTTTTTTTGTTGCAACAATTTATTACTGTAAATAACAAAGAACAAGAGAAAACATGTAAAAAATTGTGATTCAATTTACTTTTAGTCAATATGACTACCTTTTGCCTTGACTTATAGTCTTCAAATAGTAAAAAAATATTTGCTCGCTGCACGTGTGTAACCACTGGGTAGTAGTGATATGTGCCAGTGAAATACGATCACTTTCTTCATTGCATTTATACTAGCGTGATTAATTGCTCTCACCTTTCTCTGCAAAATATACCAGATAAAAAGTCCGTAAATCACTGCTCTGGAGAAATGACATGTGAAATTCGGTTTTCAGCCATGTTTGGTTCTTACGAGCTTTATAAGCCGAAGCTCAGTTTCATTCTTATTTTTGCGGTCTACAACCCAAATGTTTGCGTGCTTAAGACTTCAATGCGGTGTCCAAAACATATTTCCGATAATAAGCCGCTATTACTTTGACACCAGACTTAATAAAATCTACTTGGTATAGTTCAGGAAATATTATTTGACCGACTGTTATCTTACTTACGACCTTTTGTTTTGCGTTAACACTTACTAGACAATCAGCAGTCTAGCGCTTTTCTATTGTTAATGATGCAAAACAAAAGGTCGTAAGTAAGATAAGAGTCGGTCAAATAATATTTCCCGAACTATACACTTCATATCGTTCACCCTGTAATAGTCGTTATCGAGTATGTGGAAGGGTTTCTAATTTACCAACGAAAGTCATTTTGCCGAACATTGGTTCAAGTTGTTTGCCGGTTACTATAGATATTTACACATCTATCAAGAGTAAAGCCGTAAACCACAGTAGCGTAACAAACAACTAACAAAGACTTGTTAAGAGTATATTAAAATTAGCATGTTTTCCTTGTTCTGCGAGAGTTGGTAAGTCGCTAAGTGAGATTTTCCCGTCCACTGCCCCCGGTTTATAAAGCTTGTGATAAATTAAGCTAACTCAAAGCTTTGTCCCCGAAGTATCTGTTAACTTATTAAGCGTTTGACTAAACAAGGATTTTTATCTCACGACTGCTACGACTAAGTTTCGAGCTTAAATTAATTCCGTTTACTGTTCGGGTCATTCGTTGGATATTTTAGTCGAATTTTAGATACGTGGGTTCATCGTTGCATGTATTTTGTTCAATTGTATTAGACACAGTACATACAATTAAATAATATACTAGCTAGCTATTGCATGATTTAAAGCCGATTCACTGCTTTATTGGATAATCATTTACTAATCTTTGAATGAATTGCAACGATGCCACAGGCAATGTAATGAATATAAGAGGTGCTATGATTAATTTAGGTACCACCTTCTAGTTCCATCCCAACATCTGGTTTTCAGTACCTATAACATGAAGTTTTCACTTAAGCCAATCCGATAACTTAAAATCAATTAAAAATATATTGTATTATTATATAGTCCTCCTCGTTGTGACCGACGATGGTGACCCTTTACAACTTTTTCTGATGAGCACGTATTTGGCTTGCTAATGCTAAACCGAATTAGATTTTTCATACTGTGCACAATGAAGATGGGGATGAATAATGTCATTTTAATGTGTAGCCATTTTCAAATTATTACCATTATTACATGTGTTCGCACTGTACGCGTAAGATGGCTCAACAACATCAGGCAATAAAATTCTTATTACATATTTTTAAAATTCTTATAAACAAACAGTGTACACTGTGTGTTTTGAATTTAACTAGTAAAAATAGTAATGTTCACAAATTGACACCTCATATTTTCTGTTTCAGATTACGTCACACCACCGACCTATTTCTGAGGTAACATCTCCCAAATTTGTCAGAATTATAGGCATACTAACCACAACCTTGTCTCATCGGTTATAATGCCAAGTGTCCGACACAAGTGTTCTTTCCCAACTTGGATTGCCGCCGTGCATTGTGTCTGAGAGCCGCTCCGTGTCCAATGAGCCTTAGAAACACCAGTATACTTTAAACTCTCATCCTCCCCTTTTATAATACAAAACAAGATGGCGGAGAAGAGTACAGGGACAAGGGTAGGGCCTATTTTCTTTGGACGTATCGGTTGTTTGTCACTAACCTAGAGTTTTGTACGGTCCAAGGACTCTTTTGATGTTGTCTTCGACACTGTTAAGCGTGGTCATTTGAAACGAAACGACCTTCCATTATTATTTTTATACACTTACATTGTTTACATGGGCAGCTCACGTATCGACATAAGAAATATATAGGTTTGATAGACATTTATTTTATAGTCGAATATTATTAGATTTTTTTAATGTTGTAATTTTATCGAGACTTCGTAAATCAATTTAGTCCTAAGGTATCAATATGTAAGGTATTCATTGTTTTTCTATAGTATGTTTTAATGTAATAAAATAAATCAGTAAAAAAATATATCCTCTAAAAATACGGACATGTAAATGGAATGCCTTTATTAGTAGGAAATGAATAGTTTCGTTTATTAAGGCCAACCCGATCCAACCCGACTTTGCATGGGTAAAATACTGATTCATAAACCTTCATTTTAAATCACTCTATCTGTTGCAAAATCCATTGCGAAGCATTCAAAATATATTCATTTATTTAAACTTTATGTGTTGTTAGTTTGTAAGTTAAATTGGTAGGTATTACTGCTTTTGTCATTTGAAAATTGTAAAATTGATTTAATAAACGTTTTGTAGTGTTTAAACTTTATTGCACAATAAAAAGTACAAATGGCGGACTTAATGCCTTAAGGCATTCTCTACCAGTCAACCATTGGGCAAAAAGAAAGGCAAATATATTATAAACAGAGAAGCGACATTTAAATTGTATAGTAATAGTGATGAATCTTCAAACAAAATAACAAATACAAAGTAAACAATGGCACGATACTCACATCACTCACATTATTATTCACTCCAAATCCCCTATTCACTGTGTGCATATCCAACATAAAGGGAGATCAAAGAATGCTTATTCAGTTAAGTAAATATAATTCTAATCAAGTCACAAAATACCGAAGAAAAAGTATACCTATAAAACTCATTGTATTGAAGAACTATTCTCAAAACTTCTCATATGCTTTTAAAAGTAATTTTGTCACGAGCACACTCTCCTTCTTACACAATAAAAGTCAACAGCATTGGTTTTAGGTAAATATAATAGGAACCGTAAAACTATCCAACTATAGTCCAAACGCTCCCAACTATGGTCCATAAATAAGTCAAATATCTTCAGTTTAGTTTAATTTATTTAGTTAAATATGATTGATGCAGTTGTTACACAAAGTCTCCTCATTATTGATAAAAAAAAATTAGCGAAAACCAAAATAAAAGATTCCATAGTTGTATGGTTTTACAGTACATAGGTACTACCCAATTATCATCATCATCATCATATCAGCCGAAAGACGTCCACTGCTGAACATAGGCCTCCCCCGAAGATTGCAACAATGACCGGTCCTGCGCCACCCGCATCCAGCGGACTCCTGCGACCTACACCAGGTCATCAGTCCACCTTGTGGGGGGCCTACCCACGCTACGCTCCAATTATACCCAATTATAATCCGTCGGAAAAAGTTGATTTTGTGACAATAATCAATTTAAATTCATAATCATTTGACAATGAGGCATTTTATAAACTGTAAACAATATACGTAGGAAAAAACTTTATTTTGAAAACTATAAACAATATTACTTATACAGAAACAATAAACTAAATCTTAAAATAAACTTACGAAAATACAACTAAATTATAAATAAAAAATTTGCCCCAGATCACTGTCGATCGGTAGCGTGCCCAGAAGGCTGGCAGCATTGCCACGTTGAATGGCAATGCTGATCCGCTGTGCTAGATATGAACCAGCCTTCTGGTCACGCGTCAAATCGTACAGCTTCTGCCTCACCTCTTTGAAGACCCTGTGCGCGCTATCCCCCCAGGGTCCTAAGGTCTCCACTGCAAACGGCTCAAATATGAAACCATTGCCTATGGTTGCATATTTGCGCCGCTTGAGCAGCTCTGCTGAGTTGGCAGCTGTGCCAGCCTTTACTGAAGTGCCACGAAGATGAGACAGTGCTAGGGTATCAACACATGTTGCGTCCCAAACCAGCGGCTGTCCCATCTTCCATGGCACGAGGGTCATTCCGTCAGGTCTCTTACCGTCAGTGCGGGCGAGGCCGGTGGGTTCTAACACAGCCGGTGCTCCCGCACTGGCTAAGGCCCGACGGATGATATCGTTAAGGCTGGCATGACGAGGAGCACGTCCTGCACTTTTTGCGCATGATAAACCATGGTGACCCAGCTTGTCAACTGGGTCACCACAGCGACAGCGGTGTGGGGCAACACAGGTCACTCCCAGGCGGAGAGCTACGGACAGGTGGAATGTGGCATTATCGAGAAGCGTTCCAATTGAAATGGACGGCAGAGCATGGAGCCACTGCCCAGATTCCCATTCGGCAGCGGCGAGGAGGCGAGCGCGCTCTGGGAGGCTGGTTGCCGTTTGATACAGGTTATCCCGTACCAGCCTACAAAGCGGCTCGTCCCAAAGACGCTGGGAACTAGGGTTTCTGGGCAGATCGATGCCTGGGTAGGCTTCGCACCACTCATTTCTGGCCTCGTACATTAAATGCATACTGACTTGGTCAATTGAGGTCTTTAATATTTTGGAGCATAATTTCAAAGAGCTATGTGTCGAGGCCAGATATGCGGGGAGCGAAACATTAGTAACGCTTCTTATTCCTAGACCACCATGTCGTATAGGTAAAGAAGCCTGCGTCCATGAGTGGTTGTCTAAATCTATATTTATTATAGAAGCTATGACACTTTTAATAGGTAGGTATAAAAGAAAGTAAGAAAGATCATTCCTTACAAAGATTTCATACTTAGGTACACTTATCATTACGAAACTGACAGCGCGCGATTTAAATAGTCTTGACACCTCACGCTATTTGGTTTTAATTTTTTTTTTGACAAGTATGGTAGCGCGGTGTTTAGACATTCGCCTTGAATTGTTGAATTATATTATGATTTCTAAATATACTCAATGTCCCGCGACCAGTCACATGGAAAGAAAACAGATAAATGTGATATGTACTGTGTGTTATTATTGTCGTTGAACATGAAGTGAGATAAATAAAGTAACGACAAACGGAATTTAAATATTTCTCTATGGTAGAATTATAATCGAAGAAATCAATCACAATGTAGGCACCTACGTATAATATACCTACGTATTTATAATTCTTCAACATTTTGCTTACTTGTTGAACAAGCTGAAAATTTGAGCGCTTAAATTATTTACCGTGTCGTCTATTTTATTTTCCTTTGAAAGTTAATTTACCGTAAAAATCATGTGGATAAAAAACATATTTCTAACGTGAATTACAGAAAAAAAATCGTCCTTTACTTAAAATACTACTAGACATTAAACATTATTTTGAAAATACGGTTGCCAAAATTGCATTTTATTTCTACCAAACATGAGTCGACATCTATTTTATTTTTTCAGTTCCATTTAAAAGTGTCGAATACATGGTCTCTATTAATTTGATGTACTCACAATTTCAATTAAAAAAAGCTAGCCATAGAAGCTCAGGTGCTTAAAACAAGGGGTACTCCACAAATACCGCTGACCAAAGTAAAACCCATATGAAAAGCCGATCGCTCGCCGCCTTTCTTTTCAGCCTCAAATTAAAATCTCGCCCACATAATACACTACTTCAAGGCAAAAAGTCCTTCCTCTTGTACTTCAGGCTGAGGGTTATTCTTGAGTATCTGAGTCAGCATTACTCACAGAAAACAATACTTGACGCAGAAACGTCGAGGACTCTCATGAAAGTTTGATGATCCGGCAATATTGCTTTTGCGTAAAGAAAATGCTACAAGACTGCTGCTATATTATTAATGTTTGCGGAATTATTTTGAAATCGAAGTTTTTTTTGAGGGATCAAATTTTATTTTTAATTATATCACGACTTTGAACAGGATGCTTCTAACTTTAAATTCGATAAACATTTTTTATCTTAATTTCTTTCCTTTAGTCGTCTCTTTAAATTAATAACTAACTACTTATGCTATTTGTTCTGTTTTTTTAAAAACCATATCTAAATATTTTTAATCATCCAAAGTCGACATCGTTTTGTTTCTAAGTTGGTGAATACATTGAATAGATAATACAAAATACACCTTTTTCGTTATCACGGATTGACTCTGTCGTTCAAACTATTGTTCACCCAAAATAGGAAATTCCGGCATAACATTTCCTCAAGTCGGCTCACTAAAGTATGCAAAATAAATATACGCTTAGCATCCCATGCTCCCGAATTTTTGAGGTATTTATGGGCAGGAAACGAATTTTTCCGACTAAAATAAAAGAAAATGAAAGGAATTTCCTCACAGACGGTCGTTTAGGGAAACCCCAACAAGCAAGCTTCCAAATTTTACCTAGTATTTCAACAGTACGCAAATAGTAGGTAAGGTACTTTTTAGATACCTACTGGTAGTACTTGTATCTTTAAATAAACAGCATTATTTGGATTCTAAGTAAGCAAACACATTATGTAAAGGTTAGTAAATATAATTAAATAAATCGAATTACGAAATATGTATATTGGCGTCTCCTCTGTTATTATAATAAGAGTAGGGTTTAGGGTCCAATGAATGAGACAATTACCAACTTCGTATTTGAGCACTGGTTTATTCTTCACCAATTCGCGATATTAAAACATCAATATTAAAATAACACAGCGTATAAGACTACGTCAGCAACTGACCATTCCGATGACAAGAATGCCCCCACCGAACTGAACTGAACTGAATATACAAACGATACTCCTCCTGGAGTATGTGTGGCTGCTCCCGCGTTTCCGCTACTGCAGCTGTGGCCGGGTCGCATCCCACAAGGGTGAGACGGTCGTTGCACCGTCATTTGGGGACGGTGTTGAGAGGCTGTTGAAGGAAGATTTGCCATGGGCATGGCGAGAGAGAAAAATGATTTTGGTGATGATGATGCGGTAAAGGCAAGTTAAGGCAAGGCAAAGTTCGATCTGAGAGAGATCTGGAAAGGAAGACAGATGGAGAGAGAGAGGCTGGTGCTCGATGCTCGATGCGCGGCTGTCGGCGCGTCGCTAGCGGCAGAGCTGGCTCGTCGTTGAGAGTCTGCTGCTAGAGAGGAGAGAAAATGGTGACCCAGCGGGGGCACCCGGGCAGGGCCCCGCTGGGTCGAGAGAGAGAGCTGCTGGTGTAATGCCCCCACCGACCATCAGTCAGGTTACTTATAGGACTTAGAGGGTCCGGGCGGGTGCAGGTGGCGTGACGTCATAGTGGCGTGATCGCCTGATCGGTCAGGTCAGGTGCAGCTGTTGTTTTTGTACATTGATTACTATTAGATATTTTTCAAATTTTAGATTCTACATGATGACGCCGCCGTCATGTATTTATAATATCAGGGAATCATAATCACATATTTAAACAGCACCAAGAGTAAATAAATTTTAAAAATTCCCATGAACTTATTATTCCACTAGGTATGTTTTAAAATGTTAACTCAACAACTCCATAAATGTAATTTGAACAAAATAAAAATGCAGTGAACTATTCGTTTTCAAGCGTTCATTTCGTTTCATACAGTATTCTTAATCTTTTTTTTTTTGAAAAATATTTATTTATGAATAAAGTATTCATTTTGAAAACTACAATTTATGTACATAGATTTAATCTCACTAATCTAATTAACCTAATCTGTATCTAAGATTGGTCCTTGTGGCATTGTACCGAGGATGCTGGCGGCATTTCCTCGCTGTATCGCAATATTCGCAATACTGATGCGTTGTGCGAGGAAGTCGCCAGCTCTTCGCTCTTTAGTTAAGTCAACCAGACGTTTCGCGATCTCAGCAAACAATTTGCGTGCTCTGGGGCCCCATGAAAAGACATCTACATTATTTAGTTCTGGACCCTCATAAAAAAACACAAACCTTGAAGAATGCCGTTTTTGTTCATCCATCTAAAAACAATAGGAAACAAATTTTAGTTTCAAAATAATAATTTAAAAATATAACCTTCAGTTATATTGAATAGGTTATTTTAAATAACTTTTAATTCAAATTCAAAACCTGCGTCAGCCAAGCAAACGCACGCCTATTTTTCCCAATAAAATATCAAAATTAACTTTACCCGCCATCAATGCCGCGGGCTTTACTGGAAAGCCGCCAAAGATTGACAAAAAATGAATCGCTGAACCAATATCCTGGGGAATTCCTTTGTTTGATCAGGAAATCACTGTCCTGAAGTATTCCCTATAATCCTATTTTGGAATTCAGTCCGTAGGAAAGGTACGCATGTGTGTTGTGAAATGAAAACAGAATAATTTTATAATAAATATAATAATAAAGGTTTTACTTAGTACAGTGGCTGGTCTATCTAGATTTTAGTATTTTTAACATACAATAAATACATTTCTCCTAGCAACCCGCTCTAGCTCGAATGCAATTCTTATACTAAAACTTATTTTTGAATCACTCTTTCTGGTTTAAAAACCGCGTCAATATTCCTTGTGCAATTTAAAAAATCTAAGCATCGGTCTAAATAGGAGAGGCCTACGTCCAGCAGTGGACTAAGATAGGGAGCGATTTGGTTTCATAATATGCAGTGATACTTGACTTATCGTATCGATAACAGTTACGAGTATGTCAATTTTCAGTTTAATCCACCTCTCGTTGTTGCTAGTTAGATAAATAGTATGTAGGTGAGCATTTCTCAAAGTTCAAAAAGTTTGTACATTTGCACCACGTCTTCGATTTTGATAAAAAATCTTAGGCTGGTAGAGTCAGTGATGCTGAGTAAGAACCTCCACATTTCCCAAAATGACCCAAAATGTTTGTATGAAACATTCCTTTTTTGTTACCGAAAATGTATATTAGAAGACGTGATCCAAATGTACAAAATTTTTAAGAATTGCACAGGTATTATAATAATTGTTACATAAACATACATTGCTTTCAAAATTGACGTCGGTATTCAGGTTATGAAACTAGTTAATCTAAAAAATACTATATTTCAGAATATGCTTAGAATGGGATAAAATTAAGCATTATATATTTGCATTTACTTCCGCGAATAAATTTTGTAAAATAATTTGTACGCGGTTGATCAAAAACATAATATTATGTAATATTATTACGTTTACTTAGTTTTCGCTGAACTACAAAATGGATTGCTGATGTTGCAGTCAAGACCGCCAAGCTGAAACTGGGCCGGCCATGTCTACCGTATGTGCCCAGATAGGTGGGCTAAAATAGCCACGGAATAGGTGCCACAAGACAGGCGACCAGCTGGCAGACGTAGGAGGAGGTGACGGGACGACCTGGACGCGTATCTCAACGGTTGGCCAGTGGCCACAGATTCCTCAAAATCGGGACGATTGAAGACTTAGGGGGGAGGACTTTGCCCAGCAGAGGGACAATGTGGTTTTAATAATAATAACGGACCAGTATCTTAAGAGTCTCTCGCTAGATGGCTGGATCAAGGGTCAGATGCAGAAGGCGGTAATCCTGGACACGGCGCGGATAGTCCGTCGGTTCCTCTCTCTGTGACCTTAACCACCGGCAGCTTGGGCCTGCCCCGTTGCCGGCGGCACCCTAGGTTAGGTTTTTATAATATGTTAATATTTTGTATGTTGTATTGTATTTTACTTTTATAACCATATTATAACCACCTAGCCTAAGAAAATATTGAAATAAAGAGAATAATAATAATAATTTAGTTTTCGAAACCAAAACTCTCTCGAGTAACAAGGAACAATGGTTGATGGAAGCGGGGAGGCACAAAACCACAATATCCGGTGGTTGATTTAGTCCTAGTTTTGAAATTTGCGAGTAACAAAATAACTGTGAGGGTAGATTCGGTAAAATAGTTTAGAAACTTTCAGGCACGTACAAAGCCGCTATTATTGTTACTGTTTGTTTGGCATGTGTTAAATTATAAAAAGTTATTTAATTAGCAATTCAACTAATGAAAAGGTTCATAGATATTAATTGCATACAAGAAAAAGTAGGTATATTATGGTGTGGACATTACTCTGAATAAACTAGTTTTAGTTAAGAAATAAAATAAAATATATGGAAATAATCCTCAAAGCTACATGTATCAGGGATCATAATATTATGCCGACCAGGGAGAGGTATTACATTGTTATTGTGGTCCACACCCTCTAAATTATGATCTACAACAAACTCCAATCTTTTTATTGAAAGAAAGATATTCTGATGCAAATAACGCAGATCTAATAAAAGTTACTGGATTAAATAAAATAAAAATCTGTGAAACGAACTAAGATTTTTTTTTTATTCAGAGCTAGAACATAATTACCTCATTTAAATACCGAAGTAATACCAATGTAATTGTTCTCTTCGACTAAATTTGGAAGGTTTTACGGTACCTGACAGTACAACAAACGTACAGTCGCTATCAGATATATCGAAGGACATTCACAACCATCCTGTGCAGGATGCTTAGCCAAGTTGCCAATCGCTAATGCTTAGTAGCGTATCGTAGTTTACCCTCTCTGTCACTCTTTAATATCAGTGCGATAAAGACAGTTAGCTGTCTTTCGTTTACGATTGACGATTAAGCGTTAGCGATTGGCAATTTGTCTAAGCACCCATGCCCCTATTCTCGTGCAGTTCAGATATTTTGGAACAGCCTGGCCTCATATATAAATCTTAATAGCGACTGTACACAGATATTCGTTCCCAGAATTGGGTTTACGATGATGACGCCAATGTTAAAGTATCTAACGTGATGTTATCAAAACACTCTTAATTGCCCTTTGTTTCAAATCAAATTTGTGCCCAAATATAATTTATATCTTGTCTTATTTTGGCACCCGAAAATAAAGGGATACCTAATGAAACTGTATGTGTTTAAGGTAGCGTAAATAACTAAGACTAAACACGTGTTGAATTGTTAATGAAGGTAGACACGTTATGTAAATATAACATGTTTAACTTACCTTTTGTCATTTAACTCGACATTTTCAATTTGAAGTTTTACTTTACCTTTTACGTGGTCATTATTCTATTTCTTTATGGACACTGAATTAACTATCGAACACTAATGTAAAAAAATAACATAGTACCAGCAATATATAGTATTTTATTAGAATTATAACTATCATAAATATTAGATGTCATATACCAAAGAAAACCCACCCACCTCGGACGTTAGGTGATCTTGGTCGTTTTTCTTTGGTATATGAAATCTAATATTTATAATTTATATAGTATTAAGTAGTGTGACTACTGGGAAAAAAAAGTACAAATCAAAATATTTAGTTAATAAATAATTTGCTTTGTATTTTCACAATACGTTCTATAACTATCATATTTAAATATTTAGTGAAACGGGTTACTCACGTAATTGAAGTTAGTCGAGAATTGCTCGACATGCTTTGATCCATTAAAATGATCCTAGGAAGGAGTACCCCCGATCAAAACCCAACGAAATGAAATTCAAAAATTCGTATTGTTGTGGGAGTACGCCTCAAAATCACTTTTTCATCACATCTATTCGGTAAGTGCGCCAATGCGCTGCAGCGATGCGCTGCGGCGATGCGCGCCGTAGATACGTCATTACGCCCTAGGGCAATCAAGGATTTTCATACAACATTACGTGGCACTAGCGCGGCGCCCGCCGCCGCCTCAGGCGAGTGGTGATGGCGGCGCGCGCCGCGCCGGGATTTCTGTTATAAAAATTATAAATTTAAGTCATCCCTGATTTTCAGAAATGATTTAAACCATTTTAGAGTATTTTTTGAAAATATATTGTTTTATTTACTTTTTTTGCCTCACAGGTGTGATGAAAAACATTGTGTGTGCCACGGGCGGTACAAGAATTATGAACTCGTGAGAAGTAAAGTCCACGCCGTCGGCTTGGGCTTTACTTTCGCATTCGGTCACAATTTCTTAGTTATCACCCTTAATACACAATGTACTAAGTATTACATGAAAGTTGAGGGTAAGATCGTCTATCAGGTAAGTCCGTCTACCAACTGATTTCCGGCCCTAATTGAACAGTATAAGACGCATATGACGGACTTTCCTTCAAAATAAAATATGCCGTACTTAGCCGCACTGACCTTAGGTACTATTTGATTGATCGCATTTTTTTTAATATCACCGGACGTTGCATAAAGTTTTAAATGCTCTACTTTGCGTCACACAGCCCACAGCATATTGCACGAGAAAGTCAGAATAAAATACGCCGACAGCGGACTGATTTTGACGAAGGTTATCTTTGTGCTTTACATAAAGCGCCATTAGCAATTTCATTTCAACTATTTATTCGCTAGCTTTTTTACATATATTTAATACAGACTAGCAAATATTTTACCCTCGTCCGTAGAATGCTACTTAAGTTTTCTAAAGAGATTTTAAGCTATACATTATTGCATTGATTAAATGCATTGGTTGTGTAGATTTTCGTAAGAAACATAATCGCTCGTTAAGCCCAGGTTCTAGGCCCATTATTCTAGTTGTAATCACATCACACATCATCAGCCTATCTCAGTCCACTGCTGGATGTAGGGCTCTCCTATTAACCATGCGATCATTAGGTGGTCAATCACCACGCTGGGTGATCGCAGTAATGTGTCCACTATAATGGCGCTGCTGCCCATCGTCAATCTCCTATCAAAAAAAGGATCAGTGACACTTCAATCCTTTAGTCCACTCTTTCGACACCTCGGGAAGAGTTGGGGTGGTGACAAATTTATTTTTAACGCCGTCACCACATGGCCCGCAGTTGTAATTTCCGTATGTAGTTAATTTCAGTAAAAATATTGGTTACGGCAAATTATGTAAATGCCTCGCGCCTGTACTTTTGACGTAAGTTGTAGAGACGGAACTATTAGATTGAATGAGATATTAATATTGACCTCTCATTTGATCGTATAATGAGAATTACTGGTCATGTAAAAACTTACAAGTACGGCCGTACGTAAGAAACTTACGAGAGGAATCCAGGCTTTGTCGATATTGCGCAATCATAGTTTATTCATAATTTAATTTTGTGTAATGAATATCGTTTTGGATAAGATGCCGCAAGGGCAACGTGGACGTGGCACACCTTGGCGGAGGTGGCAGGATGACCTGGGTACTTAGACAAGTTGTCATTCGCTAACACTTAATCGCCAATCGTAAACGAAAGGCAGGTAACTGTCTAATATGAAAGAGTGACAGAGAGGGAAAACTACGATACGCTACTAAGCGTTAGCGATTTGCAACTTGGTTAAGCATCCGGGATTCATTTCTTAACGACTAGCCACAGATTGCTCACGACCGAGATGAGTGCAAATCCAGAAGGGAGGCCTTTGCCCAGCGGTAGGACACTCTACAGGCTATTTTAGTGATATGATTAATATTGTTTTACCCTTAATGTAAGCAGGAATGTTAGGTAGCTCAGGTTGTACAGTTAACATGAATATTATGTTTTTATTTTACGCTTTATTACAACGAAATAAAGTGCAATAATGTAAGAAACATGTCTTTCTCGGCAAATTTAAAAGAATGTCAGAACAAAATACGCAGACAGACAACAGAGTTTGACGAAGGTTGTCTTTGTACTTCACATAAAGGACCATTAGTGGTATAATTTCCAATTTCTAGAGAATAGCATTTTTAAAAAGTTTCTTTTTTACATAAAATACCTTCGGATTACGTCACGGTCCTGTCCATTGTCCCTAAGTGTTGAATAATTTTACTGTGATTTAAAGATGTAATATAATTGCATGAATTATGCTTGCGTTTCAGCAGGGCCGTGTGGTGACGGCAGTAAGAATACATTTGTCACCAGCCCAACTCCTCCTGCGGGTGTTGTAAGAGTCGACTAAGGGATTGAAGTGTCACTGACCATTCTACAAGATTGATGATGGGTAGCAGCGTCATCCTAGTGGACACATTACTGCGATCGCCAATCCACTTGCCCAGCGTGACGATTATGGGCATTTACCTCCTAATGCGTTTATACGCATAGTTAACAGGAGAGGCCTACGTCCAGCAGTGGACTATCATAGGCTGATGATGATGATGGATGATGATGATGATGCTTGCGTTTCGTATCAGAAATCAGGCAATCCTCTCAAATCGCTGTATGTACTTAAGTGTCAGTGGGCGGGAGATAATGAACGTAGAACCGATGGTGTTGGGCGGAAAGGTTCTCGAATAGCACATTGCGTATAGGAAGGCGCAGCGTGGGTAGGTCCGCCGCATGGACTGATGACCTGATGAAGATCGCAGGAGTTTGCTGGAGTGGACATCTTAAAGCTGATATGTAGATGATAATGATGATAAGAATAATCGTTTGAGGACATGAAAATGTAGCACCACAAATTTTATATTTTTTAAACTTCATTATTAATTGGATATACATGTGGATTACAATCTTAGATTTAGTAATTGTCCTACAAAACTCTTCAGAGCCAGTCACTTTTTAGATACATAAAATATAAAATAGTTATGCAAAGGTGTTATAACATGAAATTGACATCCTCAATTATGGAAGTATGTTTTCAAAAGCCTCTTGAATTTATTTTTATTGGTTCGAGACCTAACAGCTGCTTCAGGCAAACTGTTAAGTAGGTAAGGGATGCGTTTCCGAAGAGTTCTATCACCATGGAGGTTATTTATTCTAGTTATATAATTATTGTGACATGTTTTTATTTTGCTCTTAATTGCAACGGAATAAGGAGCAATAGTGTATCCAATATCCATGGCGTTGAATATGACTACACGATGATTCGTAATCCGTGATCAGGAATCATTTTTTCTAGCTCAGTAATTGATGGGGATTACGTTAAAGTAGTAATTACGTGAAAACAAATTTATAAATTTTTTAGTCATGTTTTAATTTTGAATTAAATTTTATCCCAAAATCCTTGTCACTGTACTTACCATATCGGTTTGAATGAGGTTGTATTGTAATCTCTTTACAAAGTTATTAGCAATTGTCAATTTATGAGTAAACCTTGGCCATGACATTGTCAATCACTTTTGTCATACGCATAATAAACAAAGTCATAGTCATGGATATTGAATGAGAAAATAATAATTATTCACCAAAAATCATGACTCCACCACATCCATACTCAAACATAGAGCGTTACGATACTGTACGTTTGTCAATACAAACGAATAGCACAAGGCGAACCCAACAGTTATTTCACAAACTTCATCCAAACATTCCGATCCCCGGACACAATTTAATAAATCGCGTTATGCACCAAAAATCTTCGCGACTTCGGACAGTTTACAGTGCCACAACATGCTCGAGCACGAGCACCCGGACGACCCTGTCGTCAACATCATCCTGACGATCTGGATCAACAAATCTTAAGATTCTTTGCTGAAGAAGATTTCGAGTGAATCAAACCAATCACAGGAACAATCAAGCGGATCTGTGTGGTGGATATTTTGAACACTTGTTAAATTATGTTTAAAATAATGTTTTTGTTTTAGTTGGTCAGGTATGCAGTTTTATTGTTTTTATTTAATTATTAAATTGTACTGTATCAAACAAATTGCTTTACTTGCTCAAGATTTTACCATGTTTAGGTAATGCACGTTAACATAATCTCCTATCAATTATGTTCGTCGTTATCAGTGTTGCACTGATAAGATAATGAGTAGATAGAAGTCTTTATTGACATAAGATCCGTCAAATTCCCGTTTCCCGCCATACTAATGGCACTTGACGTATCGTAGTTAAACTTTATACTGTAGGATGACCATGTATTAAGTGATAATTTGTTTTAATTAGGTTTTCACTTTTAATTAATTAAACAGTGAAGAAATAACTTGATACCTCGCCGAATAAGTTTAATTTTGGCTAAATTTTAATGTTTTTCTACTCCTGATCACGGATTAAGAATCATCGTGTATAAGAGAACGGCAGAACAAATACGGCTACAGCCGACAGATTTTGACGAAGGATATCTTTGTACTTTGCACAAAGAGCCGTTGGTAATTTAATTTCCGTTCGGCGCTGCGTAAATTGTATGATATAATATGTTATAAGGAACGGTAACTATGTTTAGGCTGAAAGCATGTATGATAGCCGAACCCAACTTCAGACTAAACCATAGTACCTACTAGGAATGTACCGAGAAGTTTCATAGGTTGCGAAACTTCTATAGAGAATGTTCTCGGCAATTGAAATTTTACAAGCAATGTCGTAATGCCAAAACCGTTTTTTATACATGTCTTTTAAGGTATATTTTATGCCTTGTTTACTCAATTTTGAAACATAATATTATTCATAACACTTTTTTATAAGTTCTCATGGAAACATTCTCAATGAGAACTTATTCTTAAATCCTCATGAAAATTCTCGAAAAGTATATTCCCGCAATTTTGAGAATGTTCTATAACTTGTACATTGCTAGTACCTACGCATACTCACCGTAAAAAAGTTGCAATGAATGTAAGCAAACCATGTATTGATATATATGTATACAAGCTAACACAGTAATTTACATTCATATTATGACTAAGTAATGGCTCCGTTTCACGTTCATCGCTGGCCAAGTGCTAGTATGCAGTTGACGACTGTAAGTCACACCAGCGGTGTAAGTTAAACTGAGCCATTAATGAGTCCGTTCCACTCGCAGTGGAAGGCGGTCATTAAAACGGGATATTTACCATACCATAAAAAAACATACGTTCGAACTGAGAACCTCCTGCTTTTTGTGAAGTCGGTTGAAAACACATATTTTTCATGACGGTTAGGTACAAAGTTTCGGTGCTGAGCCCGATGTTGTACATTGTCTTGAGATAGGCTCTAGTTTTAAGTTGACAAAAAAAAATTACAAATTCCTTTTAATAATTACAACAAATTTCTATCCATTTTTACTACAGGGTGAACGATATGTAGTGTTACCAAGTAGATTTTATTAAGTCAAAGTAATAGCGGTTTATTATTGGAAATATGTTTTGGCCACCGCATTGAAGTCTTAGACACGCAAACATTCAGGTTGTAGACCGCAAACATAAGAACGAGACTGAGCTTCGGAGATAAAGCTCGTAAGAACCAAAAATGGCTGAAAACCGAATTTCACGTGTCACTTCTCCAGTGCAGTGAGTTTCCGACTTTTTATCTGGTCTATTTTGAAGAGAAAGGTGAGAGCAATAATTAAACATGCTAGTATAAATGCAATGAGGAAACGATCGTACTTCACTGGCACAATACCACTACCACTGGAACACAAACGTGCTGCGAGCAAATATTTTTTTACCATCTGAAGACCATAGTCGCCAAAAGGTAGTTATATTGATTAAAAGTAGATTTAATCACAAAATTTAATATTTATTTTATTTTATTTATTTTTATTTATTGGGGAAAAAAACAGATACAAACAATTGAGATATACACAAAATGAAAATTGTACAAAGGAAGATACAGCTTATATCCTAACACAGATCCCACTAGGAGTTTTACAAAAGAAAAATGTTAAGATGGCAAAAACTAAATCAGTCAAACAGTTCTTAAACAAAACTCTAGACTAAAACAACTAACCTAAAACACAGCAGTGGTAGCAAAGAGAAAAAAAAAGAGAAATTAGAACTAACTACACCACAAGAACATTATATTTAAATTTAAATAAGGCTACCTGCAATTACAGACTACATTACAGTATTTCGGTAACTTTTCTTTTGAAAACGGCACGTGTATGATTAAATATGTCAACCGAGACGAGACGTTTGTTATAATTACAACATATTCTGCGCAGAGGCACACGTAAGCCTGCATTAGTCGAGGCCGTCGGAACGGCAAATAGTGATAGGGTTCGTGTTCTGTAAGAAGAGGCTTTGAAACTTATGTCATGTAGAAGCTCAGGACAATTATATAAACCGGTACAAACGTTATAAAGAACAGTGGCATCCTTGGCATGACGTCTACTAGCCAGAGTTTTAAGTTTGTATAGTTCCAAAAGTTTTTCGTAGGATAGAGGTTTACGTGCTAGTCGGAAGTGGAGGGCTCTAAGGAAGCGTTTCTGGACCGCTTCCACAGCATCAATATACGTCGCATAGAGAGGATTCCAAATTTCAAATGCTCTTGTTTTTTCTTACTTATAGTAATAAATTGTTGAAACCAAAAAATCGCAGTCCTTTGAAATTGGTAACACTTCATCGTTCACCCTGTATCTAACAATTTTATAGTCCACGTTTCCAACCCACACTCGGTGTTAAATATACACCGCTTTTAAACCAAAGCCGAATTTACGTTACAGAGAACGTGATTTATGCACATATTCTTACCCACGTGTATTGCATTTTCTTAAATAAACCGGCGTCGAATCCCGTGTCTGATTAGATGATTCACATCATGAGTACATCAAGTACTAGGTTGCTGAAAAAATATATCCAATACCGTAAAATACAATGAAATATGTATACAGGGGTGATCAATCCAAATGGGTCAGTATGAAGGTTTTGGAAACCATAACAGATAGCGAAATCTTGTCTTCGGAACCATGAGATAGATTTTAGTAAAAAGAAAAACTGCATTCATACACTTACAAAAGCATGTGTACTCGGTCGGCCCAGAAATCAAACCTGACAATTTTGAAAGATATTTTCAGATGGAATGGATAGATGGTGTAGCTCTTAAATGATACCTAAAACTAATAAAATTGAAATTGTTTTAAAAAAAATATTTTTTATTTTTCAATACTTCAGTCACAGATCAAAGAATACTTTTCAGTGCCGCCGGTGGCCGCTTGACTTTGATCTCATGGTTCCTAATACAAGAACCTATCTGTTTTGGTTTCCAAAACCGCCATACTGACCCATTTGGATTGATCACCCTGTATGTATACATATTCCTTCTTTATGAATCTAATAATAACGGCTTGTTTCCATCGCAGATAATATCTCAAATTTTAAAAACTCGGCTCAAAATGTACCACTTGAAAGCTACGATACAAGATAGACAGACACACAGGAGAGACACACAGATGTGAAATAGTACGTTACATCAGAGGCCGGGAAAATGAGGATTTACGGCCAAGTTGGTATCTAACGGCCGAGCGAGTGTAACGAGGCCGGGAATCCGTTTTCACGCCGAGGCATGTATAGTGCTTTTCTCAAACCCAAAAAATACAAAAAAAATAATGACAATGTTGTCGAAATAAAAAAAAAGTTACTTTGCAGGCCTAGGCCTGAAAAGTGTTATGAAATTCTATTTCCATCCCAGTGAGTTACTGCGCCCTAAAAGCGATAGTTCTGAGTCTATTTTAACCCTTAATTTCAAAAAAATCGTGCGTTCTAGCCTCCTCGCCATTATATAGAGCAGAAAATTCTGTCTTAAAAAAATACAAAAAAAGGGTCGTAGACTATGTTCATTGTGACATACATTGCCAAATTAACGGTTACGGAACGTAAAGACAATATTTCATAGCATGTTTGAGAAAAATAAGTTGTAAAATATTTATGCCACTGTACGGTACTAAGAAAGTGGGAAACGTTTCTTATCCTTCCACGCCAGAGGCAAAAATATGTAGCGGATATTAAATCAACGGGACTGGTACGCGAAAATGTCATTCAATCGCACAAGTCGGAATATTTTGGCATTTCGTCGCTATACTAAACCCAACCCCGGATCTCCAGCAATCGATTCATAGGAATCTCGCCTTTCTTTCACTCTCAATACGGATGTATTTTCCATCGAGTAAATGTAGCAAATACGAAGTTTGGTAAATATTGCGGCGATTTCCCAGGCAATCGTAACTGTCGACGCCATACTTGCCATTTCGTTGTCGTGTTGGCTAGACGTTTGACAGCTGGATTTGTTGTAGTTACAGAGAAATGTTAGAGTTGACGTTTGACAGAGCAACCTCAGTTCTGTTTAGGTACTTTCAGGATACAGATACTCAGACACCGTGTATTTTAAGGCAATGGAAGTCACTAAGATCACTTTGGTTGACATTGGCAACCAAAAAGATGTACAGGCACAAACAATTTTTCATCACACTTGCTGTCTAAGCGCGCCATTGCTTGCATGCGTAGCTGGAGTAATCATCATCATCATCATCATCATATCAGCCGAAAGACGTCCACTGCTGAACATAGGCCTCTCCCAAAGATTGCCACAATAACCGGTCCTGCGCCACCCGCATCCAGCGGAGTAATAGACAAATGAAATTCCCTAGGGAGAGTAGGGAGTAATAGAAATGTCAGTACGTCATAGAATAATATTTTTTGTTAAAATTGATTTTTTTTCGGCAAATGTGATGAAAAACATTGTATGCATCACGCGGTCCGTACGCGGAATACAAACTCGAGTTATTAAAAGCCCTTCGCGTACGGCGTCGGGCTTCTAACACTCTCGTTAGTAATTCCGTACTTATGTACCTCCCTTGATGTACAATGTAGGTACTAATAAATTAAACTAACAATAATCATTTAAACTGGGTCCTGTAACAAAGTGCTTCTTAGCTCAGGACACAGGGTCGTGATATTAATATATATTAATAATAATATATTTAGGACATCTTTACACAAATCGATCTATTCCCACGGTAAGCTCAATTAAGGCTTGTGATATGGGTACCAGGCGACGATATATATAATAGATAGATACATAATATAGATACTTAAATACATAGACAGCCATGACCAAGGAACAAATATTTGTGATAAATAAATACACAAATAATGCCCTCGCCGGGATTCGAACCCGGAACCTCCAACTTCGTAGGCAGGGTCTCTACCAACTAGGCTACGGAGGCTGACAAAACTATTACTGAAATGTTTCATTTAGTACAATATTTTTTGATAAATTTTTCTTTTTTTTCTAATGTAACGCAAAATTATCTGACCTAACAGCGTCACTAATTATTACGGCCTGCATTATGTAAGATTCGATAATTCAAGTGATTGTACCAGGTACAGGCAATATAATTAGAAGGCATTACTAACATGTACAAATGTTTTATACCTATTTCAATTTAGCGAAACGGGTCACTCACGTAAATTAAGTGGATAATTGCTCGACATGTTTCGAACCATTAAGAGGATCCTCATCACGAAGTATTCCCGACCGAGTAATTATCGACTTATCTTGCGTGAGTAACCCGTTTCCTTAAATATTTACAAATGCTGGAGTCTCACATAAGTTATGTTTTAATATTTAAACCACAGATGTCATATATACCATAGATCAAGCAAACGTATCTACTTAGCGTGTCAATTGAACTCAGTAAAATCTACTGAGTTGTCCGTTTTTAATCACAGCTTGCAGCTTTCGGGCGTCAAATTTTGTAAGTTGAATTGAACAAAAACATTAATAATGCCTCTTTAAGTAATATTAATTGCAACAACACAAAAAAATATGAATACTCAAGGGCCTGAGACATATTTAAAATCTTAAGCAAGTAACAACTTCAGTACAAATACTGACACGCTCGGCCGCCATACAAATGAATGAACTTGTTTCTTCTATTCGGGTGCGTATCATAATGAATACGCACTTTTAGTATAATTACAGTTTACAAACGTTCATAACGTATACTAACGTTAGGTATAATGTATTAAACATCTATTTCCAAATAGTATAATACAAAAATAATATAACGTTAATAATATATACCGTTGTTTAGTCTAACGTACATATTAACGAATTCCGTTTCATATATCAATATAAAGGTATAAAAGTTAAAACATATACTAACATCTGATATAACGATACAAATATAACTGCCAGAAAAGTAAGAAAGTTAGGTTAAGTTCTACAAAAAGGTATACGTTATATTACTTACCCCTTTTTCAATCCGTTCTAGCCTCGAACCTAAGCAATCCAAGTAATAAATCAGGGTAAAACCGACTTGGATTGGTTAGGTTTCGAGCGTAGTTTCCCGGATAAATAAAAGACCTACTTACTTTTAATTCATTGTTTACGCATCGTCATCCTGCGAAACCAAAAAAAGGGGGACGGGGGGGCGCAGCCCCCCACAAGGGGGGCTCGGGGGGCGGAGCCCCCCGCATTAAAAAATGAATTTGTACATCCCCTACTCTAACCTGGATAGGTTCGTTAGGTACCTTTTATCCCTTAGAGCAGAAAATAGAAGCCCCGCGCAGCGGGGCTTCGTCGACCGGTTCCCAGGTCTAAATCGCTTCCTATACGGATACGGCTTAATAAACGGATAAATAGTAAATCAATTCAAATGAAATATAATGATAATTCTATAGTTTAATTATAAAAAAATTGAAGGGGCTTATATTTTGTGTAAGATAGTTGTTTTATATAGATTATTTCAATGTTATACCA